>CAUYRH010103452.1:0-70432 GCA_963574655.1 Perodicticus potto | reverse complement strand
GGGGTCCCTGCCCCCTTCTCCTTGGGGTTCCTGCTCCCTTCTCCTTGGAGTCCCTGTTCCCTTCTCCCTGGGGTCCCTGCTCCCTTCTCCCTGGAGTCCCTGCCCCCTTCTCCCTGGGGTCCCTGCCCCCTTCTCCCTGGGATCTCTGCCCCTTCTCCCTTGGGGTCCCTGCCCCTTTCTCCCTGGGGTCCCTGCCCCCTTCTCCTTGGAATCCCTGCCCCTTCTCCCATGGGGTCCCTGCCTGCTTCTCCCTGAGGTCCCTGCTCCCTTCTCCCTGGGGCCCCTATCCCCCTTCTCCCTGGGGTCCCTGCTCCCTTCTACCTGGGGCCCCTGTCCCCCTTCTCCTTGGGGTCCCTGCTCCCTTCTCCCCTGGGGTCCCTGCCCACTTGTCTCTGCTCCCTTCTCCCTGGGGACCCTGTCCCCCTTCTCCCTGGGGTCCCTGCTCCCTTCTCCCTTCTCCCTTGGGGTCCCTGACCACTTGTCCCTGCTTCCTTCTCCCCTGGGGTCCCTGTCCCCTTCTCCCTAAGGTCCCCGCCTCCGTCCTTTCTACTCCTTGCCTCATTGAGCTGCTCTTCAGTTTGATGTCAGTCCTTCTCCCCATTACGCTTGTCAGCATTGGCCTTGAGTTTTCATAATCATTTGTGATTAACTAGGTACAATTTCCTAGATAATCAGGAGAAACAAACTTTGCAAGTATCACTGGCTTGCTCGTATCCCCCAGCTTGATTCTGCTACCCTGTTCTGCTAACAGATTGCCTTCCCTGCAGGGGTGAAGAGGACCAGGGTCCTTCCCTGCACCACACTGGTGGGACTGGGCAGCTGCAGGGGCTGAGCGAGGCTTGTCTGGCCGCAATGGACACAAACTGGTCTAGACTCTGACCCCGCATCCTTATATGGCTTGGGGCAAGTCACCTTTACCAGGCAAAGATAGTCATATCTGACCTTTCAACATCATAGAATAATTAGAAGGATTAAATGAGAAGAGACGAACCTTAAATATTGTATAATATCATTATTATCTCTTAAATGCTAGTTGAATGTTACATAGAGAAAATTTATTTATCTCACAAAGCTGTGTCTTTGTCGTTTTTTGCTATTGTTATATTTTTGGCAAGAGAGGAAGCAGGTTAAGATTTAAAATATTAATCTTATCTCAATATATTTTTCTCCTAGAACACTGCTAATAAAAGGCAACTTCTAAATTGCTTTACTGCACAGAAAAGAACATACTTGACATCCCAATTCTAAAACAAAAGCTCAGTACACACTGCCTGTCCTTTTCACCTCGCCCATCAAAATCCCCAGCCAGCGAAAGATGTTCAAAGAATCTCAAGGGACCCAGGAGAGAGCCCGAACCTGCCACAGGGATACAAGAGTGGCCATCAACAGGAGTAGACTGTGCTTCACAGGGAGAAAAGGTGGACCCCAGGCCACACCCTGGGGATGCTAAGACACTGTTTTGACGAAGCAAGTCAGAAAGTATCAGCCTGTTGTGTTTTCTTAGCAATTTCACTGGAGGAGAGACCAGGACCTCAAGGCCAGCATCTGCTGAGGCAAGAATGTTCATCTGCAGGAGACAAAGCTAAGGAAGTTTGTGTTGGAAGCTGGAACTGGGACACGTGTTTCTTGGCTCCGAGCAGCGCCCACAGAAGTGTAGTTACATGAACCAAACCCTGTTGAAGCAGCAAAAGCTGGAGCCACAGCCTACTGCTTTGAGGGTCACCTCCAGCCAAGGCGTTTTCCTATTGTTTGAGCAGAGACATCGTATGCCCTGGAGTCAGCAGGATGTTTCTCTGCTCTCATCATAGTTGTCTAAGCGACCGGTGGCAGGTGAGGACTGACCTTGCTGGGCCCAGAACAGGTTTCAGGAGAGGCTGCACAGGTGGCCCATTCCCCAGCCCTGGAGTGGAAGGTCTGCCCCACGTGGCATCCTTCAAGTTGGGAGCTTATTCTTCCCACCCCCTGTGCGGGGAGATGGCAATGCCTGCAAGACCAGAACGTTTCTAACCTTCTTTTACTGGGCCAGGAAGGTTTTCTTTTTCTATTCTGTGCTCTGAAATGTTTTACCGTTTTTTAGAAGGATGTCTAGATACGGAAAGTTCAAAAGACCTCTTCCGTGTTCACTTTGCTGCCAGGCCCACGCTGGTGTCCACTGCAAATGACGCATCGTGTTTAATGAATGCCTGTGGGGGACTCGTGTGTGCTGGGCGCTCATCCGCTCACTTTGCAAGCATGTGTGCAGTGCTCCTGCCAATCCGGCAAGGAGGGGCCTCTCATTACCCCCATTTTAGAAGCAGAAGTCCAGGCTCCAAGGCCGCAAACCCCACCCGGGAACACAGCACTCCTTACTGGCCTAGTCGGCGGCTTGACCCTGGGCGTGGCCTTCACCTCACTGTGACATCAAGAGCAAAGCCCGATGTAGAAACATTCGCTTTCTCAAAACACACACGTCGTAGGGGTCAGTGCTAAGCAGAGGTGACCCTGCTTAGGAGACTGCATTGCGTCCCACCAGAGAGGCTACCGTCTCCAAAGGGGTGTCAAGTGGCCGGCACGGCCGTGCTAGGGAGGGTAAATCTGTTTGGTAGAGAAACTCCAGCTCTTTATCCCTTTTTAGAACAAAAGAAGGAAGAAGAATTGGCAAGGTAGAGACCAGGGAAGGCTTGATGTTGTTCCATTCTGAGTCCTCGGCTGGGTCTCCGCAACTGTTGTCACTGACAAGCTGCACGTTATTTCTTTGTTATTTAGTGATCTTCTTCTGGGGGACACAAGAGTCTGCTCTGGGGTCCTAGTTTGGGCTCTAGCCACATCTTCATCACCAGGTGCACGTTTCCACCTTGGGCTGCTGCTGCTCCTGGTGGTCTGCGGCTTCTCTAGGCAGAGGCGGCCCTGCAGGGGCAGAGTGCCCTGAGCGGACGGCACTGAGTGTCCCAGCCTGAGGGGCTCTAGGAACAAGACACCTTCACTGCCAAACCTGGGAAAGTCCTGGGCAAAAGGAGGCGAGTTCCACACAGTGCTCATATCTGTTTCTTTGTCAATGCCAACAGGTTTCCAGGCATTAATCTCCGTCCTCTAACTTTACCCGTCCTGTGACAAGTACTTGCCAGCTGCCTGGTTGCTCAGAGGAAAAACCTGTGGGGGGAGCCTACAGCCAGCCGTCTGGGGTTAGGCCATGTCCAGCCCAGCTGGTGAACCATTTGGCTATGTGTTGACTGCCGCCAAAGTTCCATGCTTGAAAGGGGAGCAGGCAGTGCCTGCCGGGAGGTGCTAGTCCTCAACTGCCCTCCTAACAAGCAGCTGGCCTCTGGGCGCCACGTGGATGGCGCCTGGTAACAATAGCATCCTTGCCTTTGGCCTCTCTCACTCCAACCTTCCCCACAACTCCCCTCGCAGCCTGAGCAAAGTGCCCACCAACCCCCGCGTGACAGGGATCCTGGAATTGAATCACAGGGTGTTAGGACTAATATTTACAAAACCACAGAACAGCCCCGTGACCATTATCATCACTAATGTCTGGGGCTATTTCCATTCTGAATTGATTACAGAGAATTAGGAGATTGGGAGCATTACCTTAGTATCAGCTGTTATACTTCAAGCACAGTATTGATTTCTTAACAGCTTTAGTCAGGTAAAACTGACATGCTGTAAAACTCAGCCGTTTGGCTAAGATCAAGTGTAAAACTGACATGCTGTATCGCATATTTAAAAATGTATAAATGGTAAGTTTAACATATGCATATACCCAGAAACCATTGCTATAATTAGGATATGTATCACCCCAAAAGTTTCCTCGTGGCCTTTCTGAAGTCCTCATTGGCCACTCCCCCCACCCCGACTACTGATCTGTTTTCATCGTTTGAGTGGTTTCCAGTTTGGGTCCGTTACAGATAAAACTGCTGTGAATTTTATGTACCAGTCTAGTTACAGGCCTTGGCTTTTATTTCTCTGGGCAAAAGTGTAAGGGTGGAATAGGTGTACATTTAATTTTATAAACTCTGCAGAGGTTATAACGTTTTATGATCCCATCACAGGGGTTGAGAGTTTTTCTTTAATAGTTTGCAAATATGGCAAAATAAGTAGAAAGATTTTTGAATGTTAAACCAGCCTGTCATTCCTGGGGTAAATGATCATGATCATAAGGACCATGATCCTTTCTGTAATTGTTTATAAATTATCAGATTCAATTTGCTAAAATTTTGTTAGATATTTTTGCATCTGTGTTCATGAGGGATCTTTGTCTATACTTTTCATTTCTTGGAATGTTTTTATCTACTTTTGTTATTAGAATATTTCTAACCTCTTAGAATGAATTTGAAAGCATTCCCTTCTCCACAATTTTCTGAAAGTGTTTGCAAAGACTTACTATTATTTCCTCCTTAACTATTTGGTATAATTTATCAGTGAAGCTATCTGGGTCTGGAGTTTTCTTCATGGGGAAGTTTTTAACTAAAAATGTAATGTATTTAAAAAACATAAGGCTTTTCACGTTACCTGATTTTTGAGTGAGTTTTGGCAAATTGTGTCTTTTAAGGAATTTTTCCATTTCATCCAAGTTGTCAAATTTGTTGGCATAAACTCTTTTATAATATTTCCTAAGTATTCTTTTAATATCTATAAATGTGGTAGTGATGTCACCTCTCTCATTTGTGATATTAAGAATTTATGTCTTTTTAATTTCTTATCAGGATAGCTAAGGGTTTGTTAGTTTTACTGAGCTTCTTAAAGAATCAACTTTTAATATTTAATTGATTTTCTATATTATTTTTCTATTTCTATTTTTAGATTTTATTTTATTTTTTTGAGATGGTTTTGGATTTGCTTTGTTGCCCGGACTACAGTGCAGTGGTAACATCATAGCTCATTGAAAGCTCAAACTCCTGGGCTCAAATGATCCTCCTGCCTCGCCCTCCCACATAACTAGGATTATAGGCTCCTGACACCATGCCCCCAGGACTGATTTTTCTATTTTTTTTGTACAGATGGGGTCTCACTCTTGCTCTGACTGGTCTCAAACTCCTGGCCTCAAGCAATCCTCCCATGTCCTCCACCTCCCAGACAGCTAGGATTACTGGTGTGAGCCACTAGAGCCTGTTTTTCTATCTCATTGATTTGCACTCTGATCTTAACTGTTTCCTGACTTCTGCCTTCTTTGACTTTAATTTGCTCTTCTTTCTGAAGTTTCTTAAGATAGAAGCTGAGATTACTAATTTAAAAACTTTCTTAATTTCTTTCTTTCTTTTTTTTTTTGAGATGGAGTCTTATTTTGTTGCCCCTAGTAGAGTGCCATAGCTCACAGTAATCTCAAACTCTTGGGCTCACGTGATCCTCTCGCCTTCAGCCTCCTGAGTAACTTGAACTATAGGCATGAGCCACAGAGTCCAGCTATTTTTTAGACACAGGGTATTGCTCTTGCTCAGGCTGGTCTTGAACTTCTGAGCTCAAGCAATTCACTCGCTTTGGCCTCCCAAAGTGCTAGGATTACAGGCGTGAACCACTGAGCCCGGCCTTATTTTCTAATATAGGTATTTAGTGCTATAAAATTTCATCCAAATGTTGCTTTATCTGTATCCCCAAATTTTGATACGCTATGTCTTAATTTTTATTCAGTTAAAAGTTCTGTCTAATATTCCTTTTTATTTCTTCTTGAATAATTGGTTATTTAGAAGTGTACCATTTACTTTCCAAATAGTTGGTCATTTTCCAGATCACCAACTTTATTTCTTTACTGATTCTAATTTAATTCCATGTGGTCAGAGAACGTATTTCTGTCACTTGTATCTTTTCTAATGAATTGAGATTTGTATTATGAATGAGAAGTGGTCTACCTTGGTAAATGTTCTGTGTGTCCTTGAAAAGAATGCTTATTTTTCTCTTCAGTGAAGCCACATTTTATAACTACAACAAGGTCAGTGTTGTTCAAGTCCTCTGGAGCCTTCCTTATTTTCACTTTACTTATTCTGCTATTGGGAAGGGTATGGAAATCTTTGAGTATAATTTTGGATTTGTCCTTTTCTTCCTGAAGTTCTATTAGTTTTTCTTCACTTATCTTGAAACTCTTTTAATAAAAATAAACATTTAAGAATTTATATTCTCTTCCTCATTTGACCCTTTACTGTTATAGAATTGCCCTCTTTCTCTTTGATAATATTCTTTCTTCCAAAGTGGACTTTAATATTACTATAGTCAGTGGTAATATTACTATTTCATCTTTTCATTAGTACCAGCATGATATATCTTTTTTGGTTATAAGCTATTTGTGTGTTTATAGTTAAAGTGTGTTTCTTATAGACAACATATAGTTTTTCGAGTTTTTTTTTTTTTTTTGGAAGATGGAGTTTCACTTTGTCGCCCTCCTAGCCATGGCGTCACAGTTCACAGCAACCTCCAACTCCTGGGCTTAGGCGATTCTCTTGCCTCATCCTCCCGAGGAGCCGGGACTACAGGTGCCCGCCACGACACCCAGCTATTTTTTGTTGCATTTTTGCCAGGGGCAGGGTTTGAACCCACCACCCTCGTTATATGGGGCTGGCGCCCTACCCACTGAGCCACAGGTGCCGCCCGACAACATACAGTTTCACCCTGCTATGTTATCTATCCTAACTTTGAATCAAGGCACAATCCCTCTGAGTACTCTACTCAGTGGTGCAGAATTATGAACTTCTTAGTCTGGCTGATAGACTAGCACCACTGCTCATCCTATGTGAAGCCAGGTACTATTTTCTCAATTTTCCTTGCATTTTGTATTTTTTTCACATGCATGAACTAATCAATTCTCTGCTTAACAATAAAATAGATCCTATGCAGAACTCCAGGCTTCTCTTTGTGAAGCTCTCTGCTTCCTAGTCCGCACTGTGAGCGTCAGCCACCCTGGTGTCTCTGGACTCTCAGCCCCACTCTTCACTCAGGTTGCTCACTGGCCCCCCCGGGGACGCCTTCTCTGTCCTACATCCTGAAAGCGCTCTCCAGTCAGTGGGCTGCGGCAACTTAGGCCTCGCCCGACTTCTCTCCTATTTCTCTTTCACTGTCTTTCGCTACCTGATGCCTCGGGTCTTGAAAACAACTTTTTCCATATATTTTGTCTGGTTTTCTAGTTGTTTCAAGTAGGAGAGTAAATCCTGCTCCTTTTACTCCATCTTGGTTGGGAGCAGAACTCCCAGAGCAAGGAAGAGTGAGGGGAGGCTGAGCCCAGAGGCACAGAGGTTGGATCTGGAAGGAGTTTTGATGAGTTTCCCAGTATTCAAACTTGAAGGAACAACATGTTATTATTTTTAAAGCAAGTCCAAAGTGTTTATAAATTTAATTAGACCACATAATTATTTACCATTTCATCACAGTCTTTCTGTGTTTCCTCTTTTCTGTGGAATTTAAAGATCTAAACTCATGGAAAAATAAATTATTTTTATATAATCCCCAACAAACAGGCAAACTAATAGCAAAATCTGAGGGCATTTGACAAACGTGAGCCCTTTCTGAATTTACATTATAATCATAAACTAAACCCATTGCTTGTAGAACTGTTGTCACCACCCCTGGCAGAACACCTTGCACTTATAATTTTGAATTGGGGGGACACGATTGTATTAGCAATTTTCTTTATATATAATGATTATCCCTAAGAAGAACAAAAAGAAAGGTAAGCCTGATCCCTTTAGGGATGGTAAAAACTGAGTTTGTTGCAGGTTCTCTCCTATCCCTGTTAAAGAATGAAAATGTCTCATTGTTTTTGTAAGGGCCCTCGTGATCAGCTTTGCAGTTGTAGGAGGCAGCCAAGGAGGTATTGGCTACAGATTCTCAGCACACCTCATCGGAGAAGCCAGAAAGTGCCTCCAGTGGGAACCATTAGGATGATCAAATGTCCACAGGAGTCCAAGAAGTGGAAATGAGGAGGGTCTGTGTTGAGAGAAGTGGCTAGAAGCACAGAAAAGCAACTTTGCACTGTCAGAGCACTTGTGTTGCCGGCAATGAGGCCCAAGCCTCCACTTTAACTCACTCCAGTTTCCTTTGTTTTTGGAATTTAGACGTGTAAACACATTGTCTCCAAGGGTGCTTTAACTGCAGGACAAGTGCTTGATTTAATGAGGCCCCAGGATCCGGCCATCTTCCAACTCTGCCTCCCACAGGGGATGACGTTCATACCTCCGATCTGGGTCATTCATTTCAAATCCAGACAGAAGAGAGAAGATCAAACAGTGGGTGGGACTTCAGGGAGGTCCTTGTCTGAGAAGGCAGGAGTGTTATCCCAACAGGAAAACACTTCCAGTTATCCTGCTGTTTAGCAATGTCCAAAACAACCTTCCTTCCCTGCCCACCAAATGCACCCATGTTTAGGACTAGACATCCCCAGAGGCCAGCCCTGGGGAAGTGTGGAGCAGAGCTCTGGGTGGATGCTTTACCTTTACATCTGAAAAGAAAGCATGAGTGGCTGGAAGAGTAATCACAGAGAGGAAAAAGGAATCTCTCTGGAGCAGATTTGTAATTGCGTGAGACTCCTAGAGAAGTCCCTTTGTGTTTGCATCCCCTGAAGATCTACAGGCAGTAGCAGCCTGCGTTCTCCGCTGGTGACCTTGAGCTGCTCTATATTGGAAAAGTTCTTAAGCCATTCCAGATATACTTTGTCACGGCTCAGCTCTCATGCCTTGTCTTGGCCATCCTGCTTTTGATCCTTAATATCTATGTTTGTAGAAGTGGTTCAAGCTGATGGGTTACTTACCTTATCAAGTTCACAGTCATGATGCCACCAAAGGCACTCAGTAAAGCGGCTCTGAAGTGACTTATGCTGAACTCTGTGCCAAGTGTTAACCCAGCAGGTTAAACAGTTTAGCTCACTTAACTGAATGAAGCTGATGGGTACCATTAAATGTAACATTCTGAGATCACGCCTGAGCAATTCTTTGCCCTTACTCAAACACCAGCTCATAGTCCTCATCACTACTAATTCAGGATTCATTTCTTTGAGTGCTCTGGTGGTGGTTGGAAGTGGTTGGCAGAAGAAAGCATAAATCAGCATCAAATAGGCTTAGCACCTGTAGCACAGTGGTTGTGGCGCTGGCCACATACACAGAGGCTGGCAGGTTCCAAACCGGCCTGGGCCAGCTAAACAACAATGACAATTGCAACAAAAAGTAGCCAGGAGTTGTAGTGGGTGCCTGTAGTCCCAGCTACTTGGGAAGCTGAGGCAAGATAATCACTTAAGCCCGAGAGTTTGAGGTTACTGTGAAATGTGACACCATGGCACTCTACAAGGGCAACATAGTGAGACTCTGCCTCAAAAAAAAAAAAAAAAAACCAGCATGAAGTAGAGCAAGACTTAATGGAAATCTCACTGAAAAGTCATCTTGTGGGGAGTGAAGCAGAGAAATCTGAGGTTGCAAGTGCTTTCAAAAATATTCAAAATTTGGGAAACATTCTCTCTACAGTGAACAATATTATTCAAAAAACACCAAAAGTCAACTAGAAGTCAGTCTTATCCTACATCTAGAACTGAGGAGGATAGGTAATTTTGATTTAAAGACCGAAAGTGAAAGCTTTACTCATGTGGTTCCTAACCTTACAACACAAAACACCATTCAGGAAATGGCTACCTGCTCCCTAACGGTAGATCCTGACATACTCTTAATATTCACTGGGTCAGAAACGGGGCAATGGCAAAGAGCAAGATTTTTTAATGAATTTGTATTTTGCTCATCCCAGTAGAATGTATATAATGTGGAGACTATTGTGTGTGTCCGGCCATGGATTTGTAGGCACCTTGCTCCATACCCCTGAGGAGCCACTGCCCAGTGTCTGAGAGTCCGTGGTCTGTGATGTGCCGTATCAAGGTCTTTGCCACGTCATTTTTGTTTCTGTAACCATTGGTCTGCTCACATAGGTTAGAGTTCAAGAGAAAGTGACTCCAGAAATACAGGTTTTCCTTTTTTTTTTTTTTTTTTTAAATTAAATCATAGCTGTGTCCATCAATTCAAAACTTTCCTTTTTGTCAGATTATCTTGGTTGGTGTTGACCTGATAGCCCAAAAATAAAAAACAAAAAAGAAAGAAATCCTCATAAGCCAAAGATAGCAAGGAGTCACATTTTCTTCAGGCTGTTAATAATCAATGACGAGGTTACCGCTTACTCCTCGAAATCTGAGCTATTCCACGTTTGTATTAGTCTAGACAAAATCAGGCCCTTTTACAAGTCCTGCCACCAATATTTTTGCTTATGAATAATTGCTCTTATGCAATGGGCTTTGCCAATGATTTAAATTTTTGAAGTTAGAATATTTATTTTACATTTTCATTTCAACATCTCATATTTCAATATAAAAACGGATTTCATGTAACACACCATTATTCCAAGGACTGAATGTGTGTATTTATGAAGGAATAACAGTACAACTTGAGTGGGTTTGTTTCATGATTCTTAATATGCTAAATACCAATGGCCGGTGTTTGCCGTAAAGTTCCCTCAGCACTATGGACAGATAAGATATAGGCTGCAGGAAACTTCCCAGAGTCTAGAACCGGAGACCGGGTCTCCAGTCTGTATTTGACAGCAGAACCCGCTCTGAGGTCAAGGAGGCCTGAATGACGCTTGAGGGACCATTTCAGCCTCCCAAGCCAGTCCCAGGACGCAGGCTAGTGAAAGAGCTGTGTTTGAGGGGCAGGGGCTCTCACTGGGTATTAAGGGTCCCTTGTAGACACAGTCTTTCCTTCAGAATTAACTGCATGGGGCAGTTGGGAGCACACTGGACAAGGTCCCTGGTGGGCAGGAGAGATGTTCTGTCCCTTCGTGTGTGTCCTTTGAGGAGGACAAGGAAGAAGCTGTAGGTGATTAAAGAGAGGTCTAGAGTGGATGGGGTGGAGAGGAGATTTGCTGCCCACCTGGGGTCACTAAGAGCAGCCCCCACCCTCCCCACAGGATCCCCTCCTCAGCCGGGATGTCCCGGGGCCGGGATCACGGCACCTTCCCCACATGCGGGACGACACTGAACTCAGGCAGCCATGACAATTCAGTTCCAATCTGCAGAAGCCAGAACGAGCCAGGAAGGAAGCCTGGGACGCTTTTGGCAACATCACCCTCTGAGATGTAGGACAATTCCAGGGAGTGGAGCTGGGATCTTTTCTGCAGTGCTGACTGATAGCTGCTCGGTTCTGTTCGTTCTTCTTCTAAACCCACAGTATTTCAGAACCATAAGGAAACCTTCAAGCCATCCAGCCAACCTTCCTGATTTTACAGATTTGGAAATCATGGTCCAGAGAGGTCTACCCATTTAGAGGGGTCACACAGCGATTTGGTGGCAGAGCTGGCGTTAGAACATGCATGTCTTGTCTAGTGGCAGGGCTCTTCCCAGCCTATCCTGTTCTCCAAGCCTTTGTTCCTCCCAGCTCGGTCAGAGTCTCAAGGGCCCAACTTTCACCCTGTGCCACTGGCTTCAGAGTGGCACCCCGGGCAGGGCATGAGAGGACGGACTCTGGCCTATACTGCAGCTGTATCCCATTTATGGATGTCAACATCTGTGCCCTGCTTTCAAGCACTTGGTGCCCATCTCTGCTGGTCTCTGGACTGTTCCTCCCAATTCTGGGCCTTTTACCATGAAGCAGTCATGGGCTGGCTGTGTTCAGGAAGCAGGGCTCACACACACATGCACACATCCGACATCAGAAGGGTACAGTGTCTGCGGGCGAGACCATTCCTATGGGAAGGATTCGCCTGGCACATCAGGGGCCTTGCCTCTTCTATGCTCAATGCCACATTCCAGGTGCTGCCTGCCTGGCAGCTGCAGGGCCCTCAAGATCCAAGAAATCACAGAGAAGAGGGTCCGGAGAGCAGGGCCAGCCCTGTGCATAAACAGCATTTTTATGGGAGTGAGGAAAAGGCCTCCCCTCCAGGGGATAGATGACAAAAGCATCACATGTGTGTGGCTGAGGGGGCGAAGGGCTGCCCAGCAGCTCCCTGGGAGCGGGCTCGGCAGAGCTGGGTGGGCGTCAGCCTGCAGGTGCCCTGGCCAAGGCGTGCTCGTGCCAGGCATCATCACTCTAGGATGCTGCAAACCCTCCAGTGGAACAAGAGAACAAAGGAGACATTAATTAGTGAAGGAAAATGTCAGTAACAAGCACAGTGCTGCTGAGGCAATGATTTCAGATGACCCAGTCTGAAACATGGAACATGGTTCCCACCTCTGTGATGTGCTCCGAGCCATCCCTTTCATCTGGCGCTGTGACAAGGCGCCAGGAATCAGCACAACTCAGTCACCAGCCCCTGAACAGGAGAGCATGGAGTGTGTCAGACCCTGAGTGCCGCCTCATAATACCGTGAGGTCCCCTGCAGTACAGGGTCACATGCTAAGGTCACGAGGAGAATTTGTTTCTTCTCTACTTTCCAACCAGGTGGGAGGTTGCTCCTGCTCACAAACCATCTGCCGTCTCTTCTGCAGGGAGGTTCCCCCAGTACCAATCCCCTCCCTCCTGTCCCCTTATCACCCGGCCATCTCGCCTTTCCCCACCCCACGTCCTCTCCTGCAGTCCGCAGAGGGGCAGCCTCCCGCATGTGGCCGTGAGCTCGGGCTTGGTCCTCACTCTGTCGCTGCCAGCCAGCAGCTCGCCGGTCTGGAGAACAGGGCAGTGGAAATTCAGCGGACGAGTGGAGGGCTTCCAGTATAAATTCCCCTTTTCTCACCACAATTTTACAGAACTTCTCAAAGACACACATCAGCACATTTGCACATGGAGCCTGTCGAAGCTCTACACTTTTATGTTGTTCTTTTTAATGGTTTGATCAATCACCAAAAACATTATGTCCCTGTAACCCTAACCTACACCATTAAGAAGAGGGTAGGGAAACCAACTGGGCTTTAGAAAAGGCCGCTTGCCACATCAGAGTTTTATGTAACTCTTAGCACATTTTCTCTCGTGTTCTGGGATATTGACTTTTTTGTTTTATCCTGACATCTCATTACTATTTTTTAAGTGTATTGGAGTCCCTGTAAGTTCCGGTCATACAAGCCAACATTCCCAAACACTGACTTCCAGCCCTGGGTCGGTAAGAGGATCTCAGGGAGAGGACTGGCTCCCTCCGCCGACTTCACTCCTGCGTGGTGGGACACACGGGACAGCCCTAGCTAAAAGTGCAGGAAGAGCTAGTGAATTCCAAAGGCACTGGACAGGCTCTTGATGCCGCTGGGCCTTCTCTTGAAAGGGAAACTTGCTGTGTAGTTTTTTGGCTTCCTGTACAGAACAGACTAATGCCACCGACTGTCCTGGGGACGATTTGGTCTTCTCGGCTTGATCTTAATCTTCCCAAGTGAATCAAAGCACAGCGAATGTCTAGAACGCTCTTCAGAATTGATACTGGGAATTTCTGTCCTTTTTAATGTTTCCTCCGTTACCTGCCGAAACAAAAGCTTGACAAGAGGAATCGTTTTCATGTAGAGATCGTTTTCATCTTACACGATGTGCACATTTTGAGGACAAATGTGACGTGCGATTACCTTTTGTGTCTGGCAGTTTTTGTAACTGAGCAGGACGTAGCACGAAGGACCTGATGACCACCCCAGGCCCTAAGACGCTTTGGCTCACCCAGCCGCCCCTGCTGGGAGGACACAGCCTGACCCACGTCCCTGACAGCACTTTCTCATCTTTCAAGACCACCTTTTCAAATTAGTCTTCCCTTCATGCTCCCTGTGCCCCCTCAGCACAATTGGCATTCTTTCTGCCGGGTCACTGCTGTGTCCTGTACCTTCTGACTCAGTCACACGCAGAGGCTTCAGGGCACCTGCTGCTTTGTGCATGCTCTCCTTTCTCGGCCGGAGCTCCCCAGCCTCTGTGCTGCTGACGTCTGGGGCCTAAGAAGTGTTTTCTGTACTGACTATGTAGTGTCAAATACTTACAAGTGTCCCTCTGCTTGCTGGGTGCCACTAGGACCCTCCTCCTGAATAGTGACAGCACAAACTGTTGTTAGACAAGCCTGCGTGTCCCCTGGGAGGCAGAAATGACCTGGAGAGAACCACTGTTGAGACTCAAAGCTCCTGAGGGTGAAAGTGACGCTTTACTGCTCCTTAAAGTCCTAGCACGCACACAGTCTCTGCTCTGTAGGACATTTAGTATCTGTTGAATGCTGAGAATCAAGAGAGTGAATACATGCCAGTACGGCACACCGACTCAATATACGCTGTGGCTGACTACTACTGTCTGGAGCCATTGCTCCATCTCAGCCACAGTGATGACACCGGCTCTGTAACTTGGTGGGGAGGTGACACGCTCCATCTCAGCCGCGGTAGTGATGACACTGGCTCCTACCTATCCTGACACCTACAAGACACGGACTGCTTACCTGTTGTAAACCTCCAGTGCTGCCTGTTCTTGTCTCCTAATTCTCTTTCCTGTTTCCCCTTAACCATAACAACATGTATCCCATAATAAGAAATACGCTGTTAGCAGAGATCAGAAAAACCGATCTGTAAATGGGACCGCCCCCCCATACCATTTCCAAGCTTGGCTGCCCAGTTATTTGTTCATTCATTCATTCACCTACTGTCCTTCATGTATCTGCTAAACAGATATTCATTCAATACTGAGATGTGCCAGGTATGGTGCTGAGACCTGACATTCAACGGCAAGTGAGAATCACCACTGCTCTGGCAGAGTTTTGGTCAAGTGGGGAAGACAGATAATAACCAAGTAATCATGCAAATAAACGTACAGTCGGTGCTGTTCCCAGTGCTGCCAAGTCAGGGGAGACTCTCCCAAGGGAGAACGCTTAGCCAGACTCCAGTGGACACGCTCGAGCTCCCAAGGTCAGGTGTCAGAGCAGCAGGGCAGCTTAAGAAACACTCATCTCTGGGATCCACCTTCAGATATTCTAATTAAGAAGGTTCCTGGTGGGACCAGAAAGGTGCATTTCCTAAAAGCATGCTTGAGATCTGCCTTTGACCGTCTGAGCCTCACAGGAGGGAAGACCCAGGACCACAGAATAGCACAGTCCACTGAGAAGGAAACACTAGGCGCTGGAGGTTTGCAGGGGTGGCAGGGGACAGGTGTGGGAGGGAAACATGTCACTGTGACTAGGCAAAGAATATGCAAGTTAGCGTCAGTCCGAGACATCCTCCAGCTTCAAAATTCCCTTCCTAAGCTGGGACTCGAATATATTCTGATTCCCCTATACAAGGCAATTTTCACTCAAAAAAGTAAATTTAAAAGAATTCTAATGTGCATCACCCCCAGCACTGCCTACAGCTGGGGACACTGGTTTCCAGTCCTGTTGAATGTTGGCCGAATGAATTTGTCCTTGTGGTCTTTTAGCTACTTACTAGTGCCTAGGTGGGCCCTGGACTCCCTACAACTGATCCAGTTTCTTCAAAGCTCTTGGAAAAGTCATTGTGAAAGTTTATCCCAGAAGAGACATTCCAGTTTCATTTAGGTATTCAGGAGCAAGTATTCAAAGAGCAAGATTGTGTTAAAAGATTTAATTTGCCTGTTTTTCTTGTTTGACTCCAACTTCAAATCCAGTAGGACCAAATCCATAAGTCTGAAGTTAGTCACCTGTCAAGGCCTGCACCTCTCCCCAGCCACATCAAGGCCCCTTCAACTCTACACCCATGATGCAAGAACCAAATCAACAGATTCCTGTTATCACATGAGCAGAAAAACTCTACTTCTCATTTATAAAAATTGTCTTTCCTTTACATGTACCAGGATTTAAATAAGCATTAGCCACAGCATGAGTTCCAGAAGTACTAATTCTGAACTTGTATGGCTCAGTGAAGTGCAGGATCTGATGAGCTTGTTTTTTGGCATTGTAATAAACTCAGCCCTTGGAAAGGCTTTTAATGTGTGATTGAACTGGCGTCAAGAAGAAAATGTCAAAATGCTAAAAACGGACTGAAGTTAAAAATCTGGCCTCCAAGTCTATTAGAAGGTTTTCGTGCATTTTGTTTTATATACACAGAGGTGATCTCACACCGTCACATGGCCTCGGGAGCCAAGTGGTACGAAAACACTCAGGCTGCACAGAAGTTCCAAAAACAGGCCCTTGGTGGGCATGGAGAGTGGCAGGCTTGAGGGTGCGGGACCATCTGCCCCATCTCCTCAGGGTTTCACTGGGATCAGTGATTTGCAGAGTTTGCTATTTTTGTCTATGCCTGGCACTCCTATATTGAATCAGATTTAACTGATTTACATTTAAGAACATGTGTTGAGCTAGAAAATTGTACAAAGAATCTCTTTCCTGGAGGTGTCCCAAATTAGTTCTCTAAATTGCAGGTATTCCAGGGGTTTTCCATAAGACTGCAGTGAAGGATGAGGGGCAGATGTGGGCATTGGGGCTTGTTGATGTGGACTGTGGGACTGTTGCATTCTCATCTGTTATTTATATAAAGGTTCTGAACCTGGATCCTTTTGGAAAAAGTTTTTAAAAACTTTAAAAATGTTACTCGCTCTCTCCACACCACCACAATGTTAAAATCTACAGAGGGGTTGAAAATTACCCAAGACCAACAAAATTAGTTAGAGGTGGGGTATGATGAAATCTTACTCTTCTGAGTCTCAATACAGTTTGCAGCTTTATCTAAATTTCAGATTTTAAGACTCTGTGATTCATTTCTCAAATACTTCTTTGCAAGCATGTATAGATTCATGCTGTGAGTCAACTGGAAAAAATCAGTAAGGATTCATGCTGTTTTAATTCATT
The DNA here is from genome assembly GCA_963574655.1 of Perodicticus potto. Lineage (NCBI taxonomy): Eukaryota > Metazoa > Chordata > Mammalia > Primates > Lorisidae > Perodicticus > Perodicticus potto. The sequence goes on along the minus strand of CAUYRH010103452.1, from coordinate 53,770 downwards.
CTTAACCAACAAATCCTTGCAATTATCAATTTACTTTATTTTCTTAAGTACAAAACCTACAGGCACAGCTCTGAAGGAAACTCTCCAATCTGGAATTCTTCTGAGCATTTATGTAATATATTTATTGTGCAATTTATTCCAGGGGTGGGTAAGAGGCTTAGCTAGCATGCTGATACTGATTGATTGGTAGAGACTGACTGAGAAGGAACTTGCAGGTACCCCTGGCCACAGAGATAATGCAGCAATGATTAGCAATGTCTGCCACGGGCGCAGGTGGGAAATGTGGCATGGTTGCCTCATCTTTGTCATCCCCAACCTTTCCTAACAACTACGCTTTGGCTTAAAAATTATCTTGGAATTACTCCATTTTCCTGATTAGACTGTTAGTTTTCAAATTTAGGGGCCATGACTGAAATGCCTCGCAAATTGCTGTATATAAATGTAGGAGCTAGTAAGCAGTAATAAGCATAACAGAGATGATCTGAGTTGAACTGAATCAAATCAAATTGAATAAAATTGAATTAAAAGGTTTATCTCCAAAGGAACATCAAAGAAAACACTCAGCAGAGAATGTACATCCACTCAGAGGCCAAAAATATATTTAGCAGCACTTTAAAATAAAGATATATCCTAGATTTAATTTGAGAACATTTCCCAACAAATGAGCTTACATTTCCCCGTACGGTCCAAAAAATTTTTCTTCAGTCCAGTATCAAAGCATAGGGCTATGGAACAAAATTAAATCTAAACCAAATCAAATGTATTTTGTTATTGCTGTCTTCAGCCTCTAAGTTATCTGTAGTCATAGAAAATGGGAATGTAGTTAATGGGGAAGTTGATTCTTGAACATTCCTTAAGGAACAATTAGAAACAAGAACAAATTGGACTTCAGAAAGGACCAAACCCACAGAGGCTGGCAACTGTCACGAGGACTGGACGTCTTCCCTCCGCGTGCTGTTTGGATGAAACACCCCTCAGTCGAGCTTGGCTCTCAGCTCCCTGATGGTGCACAGCTGAGGCTGAGAGGCAGAGAGGAGAGCGTGAGAACAGAGGTGGGGCTCGGCCGGTGTCTGAGCAACCTGCCCCGTCCTGACTCCCTAGAACAGGGGACAGGTGCGGGAGGGAAACTGAGGGCATGCTGTCACTCGGGCCAGCGAAAACGCACAAGCCACTGTCCTCCGCCTGGGGGAGCCCACACACTAAGGTCCCTTCCCGTGTCCTCTTCTGCCTGGTCAGTGGCGAGGCCAAGCCAGATACGTAATGTTTGCCTCACTATTCTCCAGCGTGAGTTTCAAGTACAGACTCTCTCTAGGAAGAAATCTGACTTGCACACGGTGAGTATAAATCTGTCTTCTATGCAAATTTACTTCTATTTTAAAGCCTACTGCCCCACCCCCCACTTCTCTGGGTGGCAGGATGGAACCCCAGTTCAGTAACTCTCTTTTCCCCTTTCTCTGGGGTGTGGCTGAGGCCCATGGGCACACATTGTCCCAAGCCATCGTACACGCAAGAAGGGGATGCGGTGTGTCCGGGTGGCGTCTGCCGAGGTTGTCATCTTCTCATTGAGTCTCAAAGTGGATTATGGACCAAAAAGTAAGAGCCACAATAATAGAACTTCTAGAAGAAAACACAGGAGAAAATCTTTACAATTTCGTATTTTGACCAATTCATGAAAGAAAAAAGTTGATAAATTAGACATTTGCAAGATTTCAAATTTCTGCTATACAGAAGACACTGTTAAGAGAATTAAAAAGACAAGCCATGTGCTGAGAGAAAATATATGCTAATCATTTGTCTGCAAATAACTTGTTCCAAAACGATATTAACCACTTTACTACTCAAGTAACAAGGAACCCAATTAAAAGAAATGGGAAAATTGTTTTAAAAGACACTCACCAATGATGACATCTGGATGGCAAATAAGCTCATGAAAAGATGGTCAACAACATTCATCCTCGGAGAAATGCAAACTAAAACCATGACGAGGGCCCACAACACCCGTGTGAGAATGTCTAGAATTAAACACAAACCGACAAATCCACATGCTGGCGAGGATGTGGAAAAGAGAAACTATCGGACGTTACCGGTAAGAATGCAGAATGATGCAGCCCCTTGGGGAAACAGCTGGGCTGTTTTTCACAGAGTTAAACACACACATGTGTATAGGAAATTCTACTTCTGGGCATTTACCAAGAGAAATAAAGATTCAAGTTTGCACCGACTCCTGCACGTGAGGGTTTATAGCAGCTTTATTCATAATCACTCAAAAGCTAGATGCTACCTTAAGTCTTTCACCTAGCAAGTGAATACTTATACAATGGAATTGTAGCCAGGAGTTAAAGGGAACACACTGCTGATATACGCAATGATATGTAGGAGTCTCAAATACGTTATGCTTACTAAAAGCAAAGGCAGACTCAAAAGCCTGCATGATAACTTTCATATGGTATTCTGGAAAAGGTGAAAACAGGTTAGCAGGCCGTGGGTGGGAGCAGAGGGATTTTTTGGGAGTGATGAAACTGTTGTCTCTTTTAATTTTAGTGTTAGTTACATGACTATGCGTTTGTCAAAGCTCATGGAAGCATACATCAAAAAGAATGAAATCTACTCCATATAAATTTACAAAAAGTAAATAAAAACAAACCAGAAATGAACCCACACTTAGAAAAGGTTCTCTGACACTTAGTAAACTTTCATTGAAATTGTCTATTATTGATGTTTGGATAAATTCATTCATAATAGCTACCTTGTATTTGAGCTGTGCACCAGGTACAAACTGTTTTCCAATTCAATGATTACAAATTAACCTGGAAACATCTTGACTACAGAAGAAGTCCCGAATTTACACTAAGAAAATCTGGACTGGTGTTCTGAGAACCCCCCACCCCAATTAAATTGGGGTTTTGGTACCAGAGTGGCTGGCAACCCCACCCTAACAGGAAGGGTCTTGATGGAGTGTTCACAGAGCCCCTTTCCCGGATGTTTCTTTGACCTGGGGGATAGCCCAACATCTAGTTGTCTGACCCACAACCAGGGGGTCCGTTACCTGGAAAACCTGTTTACTGGCAGACACTCTTGTGGCTCACATTTATACCTGTGACAGTGTCAGGGAAAACTTGGCCAGGGAGAGCTCCTGGTTCTTCAGACGGGAGGTACAAATTCCATACACCGCCACACTTGTTTTGGGAAACAAGCCCAAAGATTTTTATTTACGAATCCTAAGAGCATGATGATAAGGAGTTGGTGGAGGGAAGTCCCCTGTCCCTAGGTCGCTAGAGGCAGGAATGAAGGGTCAGGCAGAGAGAGAGAAAGTGTGGCGTCTAGAAATCCAGTTCTCAGATAAGTTCTCAGCACCCCAGTGGATACTCATCACTGTGGGTAGGCCTGAACCCTGTATATACTGTGTATTTCCTTGTACACACACATTGTGATAAAGCCAAATGCATAAAGTAGGCACGGTAAGAGATTAGCAACAATAACGAATAATAAAATAGAACAACTATAATAATACACTGTGATAAAGTTCTATGAATGTGTTTTCGCTCTGTCAAAATACCTCCCAGTGGGTAACTGAAAGGGTGAAAGGCAAACCCCGAGGTGAGGGAGGATCATTGTGTATAAAAGGGACTGGTCTGTGGGTGTCTCTAAGTTCTCTGGCAAATACCTTCAAGAATGGGGCGGTCCAGTCTGCCAGGGGGAGAGATGCCCCTTAGTTCTCTCTCTGGCCACCTGCTTGAGCCATTTGGGTGTAGTACAGAACTGGAAACTGGATCGAGGGTGACGGAGCCTGTTCTGGTGAGAGGAGGTTAAACCAGCATTCGGAACGGATGCTGAGAACACCATAAGAATTCACGACGCCTGGTCAACAAGTTTTGAACCCCTCGGACCTCCATTTGTTTCTCGTTACCTAGTACAGTCCCAACGGATAACAGCATTTTCCAAGTCAGTGTCAAAACCAGAAAGGAGCCGTGGTCACCAAATAAACATTTCCTATACTACGAGCCAGCCCCCAAATGTTGCAAACGGAATTTAGAGAGTCTCCAAGCAGCTGTGCTTCGCATGGAAATAGAACAACTGAGATTACAGCACACAGAAAAACAAATTTAAAATATCCAACATTTAGGTATAGTCTACCCACTCTTACAAAACAGTCCAGCTTTCCAAGTAGTGCTTTGGTGTAGACCAAAACCCTCACGTGCTGAGTGTGCAGGTGTGGTTGCAGCATTCTCCCAACTTAGCCCTAATTCTGACCTTGGAGCTCACTGTGGGCTGTGCAGAACAAGGGGGTGCTGCTTCACCTCGCTCAGGGAGCTCCTCCCCCCATCCCATGCACTCCTGAGTGAACCTCAGGCTTTGATTGCAGCAGGATGATCTACCATATAAAACTTTCAATACCTGTCTTTGAAACCCCCACCAAATCCCCCCACTTTTTTATCCTGAAGCAAATTTATACATTTCCACACCTTCCACAGAGATGGTGCTGGGTTGGGGCTTGTCAGGGCGGGCGGATGAAATGGAAACCTGCTTGGCCAGGGCTGGTGGATGGCTCTGGAGGGGACAGTGTGACTGTCACACTGAGGCTGAGTAAGAGGCAGGGACCCAGAGCTGCTCTGGGCCAGGTCACAGGAGGTGGCTGCAGGCAGCCCTTGCTTCAAAGGAAAGGCAGGGATGTCTTTTCCCTAACTTTGATTCAACATTTTGAGAGCAGCAAACTCCCAGCTGGACAGCGCTGAGCATAGGGTAGAGGCCAAACGAATACTTGATAACTTGAACTAAATGAGAATTTAGTTCTGAAGGAAACCAAAGTTTGTCACATTAAAATAAAACCTGTGTCCCCCTGGATGGAAAATACTGATTTAATTCCAATGACCATCTTTCCTCTATTCCGACCGCACATCCTGGGTCCCTGAGAGTAGAAGGTTAGTTCCGAGCAGGGATCAAACCTGAGAGACGTTTGCATTGCCCACGGCTGCAGAGTGCGCGGTGGCAGGTAGGCACGGACTTGACCGCTGGCGCCGTCCCCCGAGAGACCTGCACACAGGTCAGAGTTGAAATGGACACTCGGGTGCAGGCTCCTTGGGGAAAGTGCCTTGACTGCTGAGCAGCTCAGGGAGAGGGCGGGTGACCACCGCTCACGTTGGTCCTCTGCCAGAGGAAAGAGCAGGCTGCACTTCTGAGCCCAGGCCCAGAACTGGTCATGTGACTTCGCTCCGTTATTTCTCAGTTTCCTGAACTACACGTGACTGAGAACAAAATGCTCTGCACATCTCTGCCGGCTCTGGGAAGACAGGGGCATTTGAAGGCTCTTTTTAACTGAGCCCTCTAAAAATTGTCCTTAACTGACTTTGCTTCAGCTATCAGAATGTGCTAAAAGTAACTAACGACTGTGAAAAACGGAGTCTCAGTTCCCAGATGTGGCGGATGCGCCGTCCCATCCCTCAGATGTGCTTGCTTCCTTCCTTCAGCCCGCGCTGCTGCCCGGCTGGCCTGCACCCAACTCACCCAGCTTCCACGCTGCCTGGCTTCCAGATGGGCTTGGCCAGCGGGGACCCAGGCTGGAAAGAGGAAGGAGGCGGGAGGAATGGGGACAGGGTCGGGGAGGATGGGGTCTATAGCAGGGCAGACCTTTTAGGCTCTGGGGTAGAAGTGCTTCCCAGGCTGTGTCAGGCACCCACCCCACTACATAATCTCCCCTTTATTAATCTCCTTGAATTGCCCTAAACTGAATGTGGCATCTGTTTACTGTTGGGATGGTGATCGCCATCACAATGCCTTACGCAAAGTTAGGAACTAATACTGCTTTACTTCATTCATGAATGTCTGCAAAGCTCCATCATCTTTGCCTCAGTCTGACTAAGACCGTGGAAATCAAAGGCAGAGAAGAATCGGGAAGCAGTAACACTCCAGGAGCCGACAGAAGGCTAGGAGCTTACCGGCGGTGGCTCTTTCTGGGACTGCCTCACGGCCTAAGGCTCTCTTGGTACCACTGTTGAAATCTCGGTGGAGGGGACTAGATAGAGGGTGCGGGATCTCTCTTTGCTGTGTCCGTTTCTTCCCCCTCTCTCTGTCTTTCTCTCCCTTCCCTCCGAGGTGACCTATAAGTTCCACCTGGATTGTCCCTGCAGTCACCTGGAAAGGGACAGCAGATGAAAGTGTAACTTGAGGTGCTTGAAGCACCCTGGCCTGGCCAGTGCAGGTGGACGGCAGAGATGTGAAGGACAGGCCAGTGGCAGAGTGGGCAGACAAGGAGCCAGCATGGAGACTCTGTCCTGAAACCCTGTCCTGGTCACCCAGCCCCTGGCCTGAGGCACAGCACTGACCCTCCCATGGCTGGTGCCTACTTGGCCTCTGGAAGATGAGGCTTCTTGGGCCACGATGGCTTCGAACCATTTGCATGGTCTTTCCTTGACTGCTCAGATTTTTTGTGCCAACTAAAGTTCTCTTGTTTTCTGAAAGGGAGGAGGGAAGGAGAAAGGAGGGAAACAGGGAATCGTCTTGAGTGGCCAAACTTTTACACCCAGGCTCTACTTCAGTGGAATGCAGCATACACACCCTGGCTGCCAGGTTCTCCAATTTCTAAATGGGAAAATCACAAAAAGAAAAACATTGCCACAGAGCTGGGAATAAACCCGCAGAAGGACGGATGTGCAGGGCCCTGCACTCCACGGGAGCCCAGGCCGGCATCCGCTCCCCAGCCTGGGAAAAGGTCTCCTTGCTGCTGTCTTTTCACGATTTCCCTCCACCCCACAGCACCCCAAAGCTCTTACCCCACAACCCTTGCACAGTCCCTGGACATGTTCAGGCATTTGAAAGAAACTTCAGAGGAGAGAGTTGCCTTCAGGGACCATCTGCTCTCTCCCTGCAACACCTCATCCACTTAAATGCAAAGGGAGTGGACCCTGCTGCTGTTTCGGGACTGGGAAGGAAAAATTCAGGTGACAGAGTGACCAAAGGAGGACAAGCTGAGAAGAGTCTAGCACCGCCAGGAAAATGACACAGAAAAGACTGGCCGGTGCCACTGACTCAGCCCCCGGGAGAGAGCAGGGCCCTGGGAGAGATGACCTGAGAGGAGCTGCCCGCTGGACTCAGCCCCCCAGAGAGAGCGGGGCACTGGGAGAGGTGACCTCAGAGGAGGGGCCGCTGGACTCAGCTCCCCGGAGAGAGCAGGGCACTGGGAGAGGTGACCTCAGAGGAGGGGCCGCTGGACTCAGCCCCCGGGAGAGAGCAGGGCCCTGGGAGAGGTGACCTCAGAGGAGCTGCCCGCTGGACTCAGCCCCCCAGAGAGAGCGGGGCACTGGGAGAGGGGACCTCAGAGGAGGGGCCACTGGACTCAGCCCCCGGGAGAGAGTGGGGCCCTGGGAGAGGTGACCTCAGAGGAGCTGCCCACTGGACACAGCCCCCAGGAGAGAGCGGGGCCCTGGGAGAGGTGACCTGAGAGGAGGTGGCCCCAGGAGCTGTGGCACCAGCAGGTGGCTGTCCCAAGGACTTGCCTCACAGGAGGATGTAGTGATGGGGCTGCTGAAGGGACATGTGCCATGGGGAGCCCAGAGCTGCCTGGATGCTGGGGAAGAACCTTCACAGAGGGAGATGCTGAAATTACAGGGGTTCAACCCCGGGGCACCCAACCTTCTTCTTCTCTGCAAGAAGGTGCAGGGATGGCACAGGAGCAGGTCCTGCCAAGGGAGCCACCAGCTGGGGACTCCAGTTGCTTATGAAGCGATGGGAGAGGAAGTGGAAGGTAGAGAGAAGGGGTCGGGAGTAGAGGACATGGGGACAGAGTGACAAAGCATTGTAGGAACTGCAGGGGTGGGCAGGCTGGAGGGGCACATCTTGCTTCATTGACAATCTCAGGCTGAAAACCGTGGTCTTCCGAATTCCGTTCTGTCTTAGCCCTCTGTTTCCATCTGACAAGTGTTGATCATGGGCCTGCTCTGGACCTGGCTCCGAGCCGAGCAGGGCCAGATGGAGGGGCTGATGATGAGAGGTACCGGGTCAGGCGGTGGCTGGGCTGTCAGTGCATGTGGGGGTGGGGGGCATGACCAGATCTTGCAGGGCCTTAGAGTCTGTGAAGGGGACTCAGGAAGGCAGGACCCCAGAGCTCCCAGCTAGGCTGTCCCCAGGTTATGCCCAAACACTCCCCCACCGTGAGCATTCAGGGCCTGTGACTGGCTGGTGCTTTTGAGAACTTTTTGTCTCTAGCTAATCCAGACTTATCATTTTCAAGAAGACTGTTCTAGTACTGGTTATTCATTTCATAGTTGATCTAATAAAAGAAAGCTGCAAAAAGACATTGTGTATTTGCTTATGTTCTGTTCAAACTAAGAATTTTCCCTTGGGAGCATCTCAGACAATAAAACAAATACACTCATGTTTTTGAAAACATCAGTGAGGCAGAGTGAGGCTGATTCATAACTGCATTTCATTAACACGGGGAATGCTTTGCAAGCTTCTTTGAGTTCTAGGAGTGGAGTGACTCTGGAGGTAGTGAGAAAGACCGGAGCAGAGAAGACAGAGGCCTGGCGTTGAAGGAACACAGAATTCTCAATATAACCTAAGTGAAGTCATGTTAAAATGATCAGTCACTGAATGAGATGCCTCATTTTCCTGTCATTTTACTTCTCATCTGTCTGTGCACGTGTCCTGGAGTTGTCAGTCAGCCCCTTCCACACATGAACAGCCCCTGTGCCCCAGGCATGCCCAGGTAGGCAGCTTAGATCAGATGACACCCCCCCACCCCCCTGCAAGGAGCAGCCACCTTGCACCAGGTGCCCCAGCATGCCCTGTCAGAGCCTCGTCTCAGGGCTTTGGGTCTAAGGAGCCACATCACAAGGTCTCAAAGGCAGGGTACCCGTGTACAGTGGTGACAGCCAGACATGACATAGCCATATGAGACAGCCCTGAGTGTAGACTGGGCCTAGCGGCCATTTGGGCGATGTATGTCCAAAGGCAGCCAGTCTTAGAGAGGAGAGCGTGGCAAAGCACACGAAGAATGAGAGAGAAAATACAGAAGGGGGCAAGAGCAGCCCCTCAGGAGCTGGCAGCACCCCCGGGCCTGGCAGCTCCCGTCCAGAGAAAGCCTTCCCTTCCTCGCCACGCTTGCTGGCGCGCCCCACGGCTGTGTGTTCACATAAGTTTCCTGAGCTCAGCCTCATCTGAGGACTGGGATGTGGGGACAGGGAGGAAGGTATTTTCCTTTAAAAGCTCACTTCTTCATTCCAGGTACAAAATAGTTATATCACATGGAGATGACTTTAAGACATCAACAGCCACATGACGTTACAGCACCCTGGGCCGAGCCTATCGCTGGAATCCTTGTGCGATCACCCACAACAGCTCTGAGCTCTTCCACACGCAGAGGCAAACCCCTTCTAGCTGCATTCATCCCCACGTTCTCAAGTTCCCCGCCCTTCGGAGCCCACCACGATACGTGGCTCGAGCAGGCCAAAGGAGGAAAAGTCAGTCAAAACTCATCAAGGAAGAGCTGGAAAATATGTTGCAAGCAAATCGTTATATTAAATAAGCAGGACACCTCCTAAAGAGCACTGCACTTTCTGAGACCACACCGCCAGCAAGGGGCCGGCCAAACGGGAAGCTTGGCAACCCAGCAGACAACCGCTAAACACTCAGGTTTTAAGCACTGGGGAAAGATGGTCACAAAACAAATACAATTTAAGTAAGAGAAAAGGGAATAAACATCTATTAAGTAGTTTGTGCTGCTTTTTAAATTAGGGTTTTCTTCTGTAAACCTCAAGAAAACCTTAATCTGTGGGTACAAAACATTTTTTCTTACAGGACCAAATAATAAATATGTTGGGCCTTGTGAACCACACATGGTCCCTATCTAAAACTGTTGGGGTTTTGTCTTTTGCTTTGTTTATAACTTTTCAAATAGGGAGAAACCATTCTGTGCTGATAGACCTTAAAAACAGAGGCTAAGGGCCTCAAGTTGCAAATTCAGACATTTCTAGCTATATTTAAAGGTTTTCAAAGATGGACATATCTCCATTTTCCAATGATGCTCATGTGATAGTTGGATGCTTCTAAAATTGTTACGTTGAGCCAAATGTTTTTTTTCTGTAAATCCTAGTTGGAATTGCTTCTGACCTCAGGAATTGGCACACTCTCTTACAGGTTTTTAAAATAGACTAAGTTTTCCTTTTTCAGGTAAACAGTCCCATCAAATTCATCCTAAATTGATATAAAATAGTTTTCAGACTCTTTGCTATTTTGGATGACTCCTCTTGGAATCTCCTTGACAATAGCCTTTCTAGAATGAGGCTTCCAGAATATGTACAGTTCTAGAAAATTGATGTGAACACCATAGACTCAAACTATTACATAACCCAAGTTGGGCAGAATGTTGATAATAATACTTTCTATGCTTAGATATGTTTTTATTTTGGCAGTTCTTGTCATTTGGGGATTGTGGTAATTTCCATCTAAAATCACAAACACTTATTTTTGATAAACGTTCAAATTTCTGTAATCAAATACAGCCTCAAAATTGCAGGCAGGGCTCACAGTTCATCGCATGAGTGAATGGCAGTGAGTTCTTCATATTTCTGTGCAATGAGCATAAACTCCTTTGAGGGGCAGGAACCATGCCCTTTTATTTATGGAAAGTGTGACTCTCGTACATTGAAAAGTCGCCCGCATCAGTTTGAGCAGCTCTTCCAAAGGGGCCCATAACCATGTCAGGCTTCTAGGACAGACCAGACGGCTCCTCTGCTGTGCACTCTCAGGAATTTTGTACACCTGAGCAAACGTTTGCAGGGAGTGAGTGATCTGCCCGTGCCCTCCCTAGGAAGTTCATTCCAGCATCTTTCCCTGCTCTCCAACAGCAGTGGATGCTGACAACAGTCAGAAATGGGAGTGGGTGGGGAGATAAAGGAAGCATGTTATTGCTGTCAGAAAAGTCAAAGATCTCATCTTTGGCTTGGCATCTTCTGAACGTTGATCAGTGTAAAACATGGGGTATCTCCTTCTTGAATCCTCCTCTATGGGCAAGACCCCCCAAAGCTACTTCATGACCCCTGCCCTATTCTGCAAACTAAAATGAAGATAACACGCAACCTATCTCCCTCCGGAACTCTAGTGCTTTCCCAGGCTGTCAGAATGCCTACACCTTCTTCACTGTTGCTGACTGCAGAAAGGAGATCGTGTAATTTGAGGAAAATGGACATCACAGCCCCATCACAAAGGCCCTGCAAAGTTATCTGTCTCCTTGTACGTTTCACCTTCAAACCTACCAGACACAGCCACTTTCACCCCAACGTAGTGCTGGCACTAAAAGCAATCACCTCTCTGAGCCTGGGCTTCGTTCTGTAGTTAAATGGTTTACACAGGGGTGTAGCATTCTGGTAGCCCAGAAATGTGGCCACCTCCTACCCAACTCCACCTGCTTCTCTTCTGCCAACAGCTTTAAGGAAAAAGGTGACCCTTTGTTGCTCATGCTGCTGAAGGGTGTGGATGCCTCCAGCTCACAGGAAGGACGCCAGGCTTTAGAAATAATCAGAATAAAATGTCTTTAAATACACCTCTGTGCTGTAGTCAAGAGACACAGATGCTTCTATTTCAAGGAATAGACACTGAGATCAGAAGGAAAGAAAAAAAAGAATTTTAAAAAATACGATCTTAAATTATTTGGGATCTAAAATCTTAATTCATCTGGAAACACACTGGACATGGCCCCCCACCCCAGTGGCAAGACATCCATTTTCCACATGGGTGAGGAAGGATTGTCCCTTAAGTGGGAAGTGCTCTGAGGGCAGCCACAAGCGGTGTGGCCAGTTCTAGTATGACCCCAGTGGCCCCTCAGCCTCTCAGCACTGAGCCCAGCAGCCCCCTGCAGGCCAGATGCACACCAGCCACTGCAGCAGTGTTCATAACATGCCCCAGACACTTCCAGAAGGTGTTGTGAAATAAACGGCACCTCTATCCAAAAAGTCCCGCACACATTTATCTAGTGAACAAGTACCAATTTAGCCATTTTAATCACTATTCTTGCAGATAAGCGTGGATATGTATATGCATATATACATATATATATATCAAAATTGAGAATTTACAAATAAGATTTGGTACATTAAGTCAAGCAGTGAGTAAGTCCATAGAGTAAACCTCAAGTAGGATATATTCTCTGTGGTGCTGTTCTTAGTAATTCTGTTCTACTGCATACAAAGAGACCTGAAGGAGTCCGCAGTGAGAAAAACGGAAAGCGTGTAGCATTCCACAAAGCCAGCTCGGTGGCTTATGCTGTCCCTGGAAATACCAAAGTGCCGAACTTCATGGCGTCACACTGAGTCAGCTGCTGCTGTCTGATGTCTTTGAGTCGTGTTTACTACAAACAAAAAATGTGGAGAAGTGAAGTTAACAGCAAAACCGAGTCCTGTTTGTAGCCCAGGCCAAGACATGGTACTGAGTTCCAGACAGAAGGCGACCAGAATGTGCAGCGTCCATCCTGTGGCCTTCTTGACACGCAGGCAGCAAGAGCAGGGCTGGGGCCACCATCTGCCTCCTGCTCACAGCCCTGTGTGAGTCAGTGACGGGGCCAGGCAGGGCCAGCGTGCAGCACAACACCCTGGGTTACCACTTTCCTGGAATGGAGACCCCACACTCGTACCAGCCCACGTAGTAGTAGGGGGTTCCAAAACCAATGTGGCCAAAGCTGACAGGCTCCTGGCGATACTGGCGATAGTAGCCTGGAAGGGTGACAGGGAAAGGAGGAAAGGAAAACATATCAGAGACACCTGAACCAACAGCGACAATTCTCATCCTCATGACCTCTTTTCAGACAGAAGACTTCTGGTAAATTCTAATGATGAAGTGTGACTTCCAAATAAACAGAACCATTCTCACGTGGGTCCCTAAGCCTGTGAGGTGAAGCTGTGTTGGATAGTCTAGGCCCTACGTGTGTGTAATGGGGGTAGGAAAGAGTGATCCCTGTCTCTTTCTCTTTCTTCACAAAGCACTGGCAGCCAATCATCACCGAGGCCTCCTGTGGGGCAGGCCAAGCTGGGTGAGCAGTGCTGAGCAGATCCCGCCTACTTCTCATGGTGTTCTGGGCTTCCGACTGGCCTGGCCGGACCTCAGTCCTCCAACACTGGTCCCTAGAATCTGCTGTAGGCTTTTAGCTCTTTCTGGGCAATGTCTCAGGAAAAGAATCCTCCTATCATGTCTGATCGTTTCTATCTTGAAGTAGAAGGGATGCTCAACCTCCTTTCAATTTTTCTCAAAACCCAACAACTGCTTACTCTTTTGGCTCTGTTTACTTTTCCCAAAGGAATGCCTGCCTGCTGTCCTACCAGCGAGTGCGCTGAATAAGCAGCACCTCTGTGCAGAGCCATGACTGCAGGCATAGAAATATGGGAGCACAGAAACTTGGGGGGCACAAAAACACGGGGGGCACAAAACATGGGGGCACAGAAACACAGGGAGCACAGAAAGAAGGGCACAGGTAACACATGTAATTGCAACCCTAGGGGACTGAAAGATTCAGAAAAAAATCAAGAAATGTGATACACTTTGTATACTTGCCATGATGGTTAATTGTATGTGTCAACTGGTCAAGGCTAGACATGTGATTCATCATTACTCTAGATGTTTCTACGGAATATTTCTTAGATGAGATTAACATTCAAATCACCAAACTGAGTAAAGCCGACCACCCAACCTGGGTGGGCCATGCCCAATCTGTTGAAGGCCCAAATAGAAAAAGATTGATCTCCCAAAAAAAAGGAGGGATTCTGCCTCCAGATGGCCTGTGGCCTTGAGCTGCAACCTCAGCCCTTCTCCAGCCTGATAGCCCATGTTGCAGATTTTGGACTTGCCAGTCTCCAAAATTATGTCAGCTGATTCCTTAAAATAAATCTCTCAATAGTTAGATATGTGTACATAGATAGAGCCTGTTGGGTTCTGTTTCTCTGGATAAGAGAAGCTTGACTAAAACACTTACTTCACTGTTTTGAACATTGTACTTATTTTTTAATTTTATGAAAATGGATAATTCATGTATCAGTCTAGAGTATTTTTTCCCAGGCTAAAAAATGTGTTATATAGAACATCTCATCTCCTGAAAACGCCTGACCACTGAGACCTGAGTGCGTAATTGTTTTTCAGTGCTGGAATTTATTCGATTGCTCCATTTATTTGTTCAGAGAGTTGTAGGAGTTGGTGATGTAATTACAGGTTGGTAACCTTTGGGATTAGCATACTTGTTCTCACTAAACAATGCCACAATTAAATAATGGATAAGCCGGCTCTGAAACATATCGTTGTGGGTTTGCATATATTCCCCTTTGTTCCTGCAGGTCCCCATGGGGAAGGCCTTCTAATCTTTGCGTGTCCAGCAAAGCTTTACAACTCAGCCCAGACTCTCCCTCTTCTGAAAATCTTCCTCAACAGCCTCAAGAGATTCATCTCCTCTGAATTCACAGAGCAACTATTATCACTGATAATATATGCATGGTCACCCGACAACAGCACGACCATATGGCATAACTCTTGCCATTATCTACACTTGGAGGTGTTCACTCTCAGTTACCTTCTCACATATTTATTTTCTCTTCCCAGTTATACAGCATGTTCCTGAGAGCAGAGAAGTGCTCCTATGCCCAGCACAGAAAGTATTTTGTCAATTCTTTATTTTTGTTTTTATGATCCAAAATGTTCCCCACATCTGTCTTCAAATGATAAAATCCAGGCTAAGCTACAGTGAATTTTCTCCTTATATTAACCCTTCTTTTGCAACCCCAGTGTAACATATCAGGCATTTGCTTGTATTACCTTGAATGGTAGGGAGGGCTTCCACGTAGGACTGAGGCCCTGTTCTTCCATCAAGGTGAGAATCCACAAATTGGCAATGGTCTTCGCCTCGCCCCCAGCTATCTCCAATGCTGTAAAAGGTATCTGCATAAAGGAATATAGAGAGTCAGTGACCAGGCAGAGTGCTACACCTGGCTTAGGAGTTTGTACAAGCTTTGGAAATCACTGAAATTGGAAGAAGAAAGTGTATATGCCATACTTTAGGATGAAAAAATGGTGATAATGTCAACAATTTCATAAATGTGTAGGCATTTAGCAAGATCATGTATGCTAAATACTTAATGAACATTCACCGAGTGGAAACTACAATATTAAACATTGGCAGTTTCAGCCTATAAATGATGGGAGTTATTTCTACTTAATTAAAAAAAGAGTAGAGAAAACCATAGGAGTCAAATATTATATTACAAAATAATTATGAAAGACAGGAAGGTCTATGAAAATAGAAGAACCTATTTTCACGTGTAACTAGAAGGGTGTGTCTATGGCATGAGGCGCTGTCCGTGGTGCTGAACCACAGCTGCACAGTAGGGCAAAGTGGTGTCTCCTAACCCCAGGGTTACTACATAAGGCTGTGCAACCTCTCCTAGGAATTCTGAAGCAGGTAAGAAAAGGATTCCTGGTGGAAGAGAAAGGAAAGAGCAGAGAGGGATAAACAGACAGTGGTTGTTGGGGTTGTTAGGAGACTGCCAGGGGGGATGGAGGGGAGATTTTGTTTTGACACAGTCCTATAAAGATCACTTCTAGCAAGAAAAGATAACTCAACAATTAAAAAACCCAATCAGTGATAAAATATAAATAAGCCGGGGGAAAGCATTAAAAATGTATATACTAAAAAATTAAAAGTAGTGCAGGTTTTAGAATAAAAACCACATCAGCTGGATAGAAATGCCATTTTGAAGTGTTACTAGTTCAGGTACTCATGTAATTCTTTATTTTAATCTCCTACTATGAAGAAAACAATCTGATTCTTCTTTGTTCTTTGGACACAGGAAAAATAGTACTTCTGATATATGTTTCACTGTCTACCTCTTTTCTCTATAAAGTGTGGCTGTAGCCAGCGACTTGCCCTCAGTTCTTTCATTCTTATTATTATTGAATTAATGGTAAAGGAAATAGGTCTTTAAATTTTCAACAGAATTTTAGACCTCGTTCCTAAGATATAGGGGATTTTTAAAAATGTATTTTCCATGCTAATATAAAATTTGTCCCCAAAAGTAGAGCCTATGAAACTTATAGTTGAGGCAGGATGAGCCACAACAATAGGTCCAGGCCCCAAACGCATTCTGACGCACCCGCTGCGTCAGGTTAGCACCTGACAAGATAACAATCTTCCATACCTTCCACAGCCACCCTTCGTCAAAGACCTACCTTTCAGGTTGTCACTGAGGTAGATCTTATACCTCAGTGAATTACAAAGGACAACTCCCACAAACTTCCGATACCACGTCCGCTTCACATATTGCCTTCCGTGGCAGTCCGTGTAGCCAGGGTCATGTTTGAAAGCAAATGGAATCCAGATGGGCTCACCACCTTGACAACACAGAACACAGCCAATAAGGTGTGACGTCCCATAGTATTTACTTTTGCACAAAGTACCAGGAAACTGTACTTATGCACTGGGGCCTTCCCCTCCTTGCAGGGTTTTTCTTTTCTTTTCTTTTCTTTTCTTTTTTTTTTTTTTTTTTTTGCAGTTTTGGCCGGGGCCGGGCTTGAACCTGCCATCCCCAGTATATGGGGCTGGTGCTCTACTCCTTGAGCCACAGGTGCCGCCCTCCTTGCAGGGTTTTCTAAGCAAAGTTGTCCCACCCTCTTTCTCTGTCACTTCAACTGAACATATTTAAGGTATTTCCATTTCAAGAAGGGATTCTCAGAGTTAGCAAAAGCCTTTAAGCCTCTGGAAAATAAGCTGTCCTGGCAAAGGTGATGCCTTAGGAGCTGCTCTCCTATGCTCAGGGCCCTCGGTGTGGACTCTGCCCCTGCCACTCAGAACACTTGTCTTACTTCTGCAACAGCACTTTCCCAGTTTGTGTGAAAAACAAAGCAAACCTCTGTTGTACACTCAATGCATTTTGTTGTCTTTTCAGTAATTTAAAATATTCAAAGGGGCTACGTAAATAAAGTATCTATTTGATAGATACTGGCCACCCTATAGTCCTATAGTGGTTTTTCATAGATATTAATTACTATGGCCCTATTAAAAAATTCCCAGGTCATTCTTTTCCATAGATCAAGATGAAGAGTGCAAGGAAACCATAGAAGTTGTGAGAAAATTATGAAAATGCAAAAAAGGTTCAGCATTTCTACTTGTGAGTGAGTAATCATAGCAATCTCATAGTCAGTATTCAACTTGATTACCAGATTATCAAAATTATCAAAAAGAGAAACTTACCAGGTGGCCTCACAACAAGCAGAGGATTGTCTGCAAAATGAAAAAGAAATAATTGACTTAGTATCATATTTCACAATCATGCAACTGTTGAAATGTTTATTGTAATTGAAAGAGCTAACCAAACTAGAATAAAGAAAAAAAAAAGTTTGATAGATGCCAAAGTTTTCTCTTCGTTTTTGCTTCCTAAGCATTTCCTTTTGGGAAATACTCTGTTCTAGTTATATTGCTTTGTTCTTTACTGGGAAGCTGTGGGTTCCCTTTTTGATACTGGGTGCCATAAAATAATTCAATACTCTTTTTCTTAAAAAGCTAAGCATGCACCTACTGTATAATCCATCCATTCCACTCTTAGGTATTTATACCAAAGAAATTAAAACATGTGTATGCAAATATGGATGTGCATTTACTTGTATGTAAATGTGGATACATCTTTGTTTGTTATAGCCAAAACGCAGAAACAACTCAAGTGTTTATCAACAGGTGATTGGATTAAATACACAAAGTGTGGTCCAGTCATACAATGAAATACTGCCTGGGGATAAAAGGGAAAGAATTATTGATACACACAAGAATATGGATGGATGTCAAAATAACACCAAGTAGAAAGGAGCCAGCCAAAGGAGTTCATGCTGTATGATTCCACTCACATAAAAATGTAGAAAATGCAAGGTACGTGCCAGAAAGCAGAGGTGTGGCTGGCTGTGCACAAGATGGAGAAGGGGGTCCTGCATGAGGGAAGGAGGCTGGACTGCATTGTAGCAGAAGGACACTGTGGGGGTGACAAACATGCCCCCTATCTGGGCAACGGTGATGGCTTCACAGGGAGAGAGTCATCTCAAAATTTCCTAAGGTACCCATCTTAAGTGTGTCTAGCTTGTTGTATGCCATTTACACCTCAGCAAAGCCCTTCTTAAAATACGTCTATGCCTTAACCCAAATGATGCCCATTTATGAGAATATGAAACTAGTTTTTAAAGGAATTCTGTTTTTTGTTTGTTTGTTTTTGTGTGTGTGTCAGTAATTCTTTTTTCTTTTTTTTTTCTGGAAGGAATTCTGTTTTAAAAAGAAAAGGTTCATTTTTATAAAACGGCATGGACTAGGTAAATCTAGGCCGTTCATTTTTTTATTTTTGAAAAATGATATAGTGAATTGCAGGTATCCTGTGAATTTCTGCACCAGTGTGGCTTCATGGAACTCCACCACAATCAGCATACGGAACCTTCCGGCAACCGCAAGGCTCCCTGCGCTGCCCCTTGCTCAGACCATTCATTTTGACATCATCCACTATCCACAAAACAGGACATACCACAGCTCTTAAGTGTTAAATGCTTGCCTTGCCCCCCTGGCCTGAGCTTCACAAGGTCAACAGTCTAATGGAAAATCCAAAACACTCCAGACCAGGTGAGGGGAACAATGTAAAACCACAACAGCAGAACAACAGAAACCAACCTCGGGGCACAGCCTGTGTCACACACCTTCCTTCACTTCACAGGTTAATTTTTAGATTACGTTTGGCAAATGCCACAATTCAGCTACTGATAATTCCTATTGCTCACTTCCCTGCTTTCAGCAAGGTGGCACAAAATGAAGGAGGAACTTGAATAAACTGATTGAACAAAGTAAAGACGAGCACAGCAACAAACTGTCCAACTTCCGTGAGTATGAGCGTCTCCCAGGAGCTCGCTGAGAGGCAGTTTCCTGTGCTCACCCGGAGTTTCTCATTCGAAGCCTAAGTGAGGCCTCGCATTCTCTTTACCTTCCCCTTGGAGACCAGAAAGGCCGAGCTGGGAGCTTTTCTTTGAGGAAAATGGAGAGGACAGTTGTCTTTCTAAAAGCTCACACTGCGGTCCCAGAAATTACATAGATGTCATTCTCTACTCTCAGATTTCAGACCTTTATAGATTTGAATTTATTTTTCTACAGACCTTTATCATGATAATTCTGAGAGCTGGCAAAGGCCCACTTTGTGCTTAGGAAATACAGCTGGAAACACAGACGCGTTCCATAACGTAGCAAATTAGCCACCGATAATGGTTTTCTCTTGATCTTTCCTAATTACTAACAAGAAACATATTCCTTTAAATAAAACCGGTAGAAACACTTTCGAGGTCCTTTGCCTGATGAGGTCCTCTGCATACTGTCGGGAGAAATTTTTTACCCTACATATTTTGATTCAGTAATTTTAAATCATTATACTTAAAAATATCTTCCAATGACACATTTTCTAGGTTCAGGCTGCATGCAGGAAGTATCATAATCTAACCAAATGCAAGTAGAACCATCTGGGTGCAAAGCTGGCTCAGCTGAGTATGAACTCAGTTTATCTTCCTATAGAGAAAAGTCACTAACACCCAAATTGTCACAGTGGGTCAGCTCTGCCTCAGACCATGGGCCACAGGAACATGCTCACCAACACCCCAAAGTGCAAGGACACTCTGAGTGATATTGCTTATGACTGAATGAGTTTTTAATCAGGAGACATAGGAGAAAATCCTCATTAGGAAAATAGGAGACATTGCTGCCTCCTATTAAAGGACAGACCTGGCTTACTGAAGAAGCATCTGCCTCTCAGGTTACAGGACTATAAATAAGCTCATCAGCTGCTTACAATAAAAAAATTATTTTCTTAACTCTGCAACTAAATGTTGCACATAGAGAGTCTAATTTATCTTTCCTACATGGTTAAAAACTAGATTTTTTTCGTTCCATTGGAATTTGACTTTTGTTCCTCAGTTGCTATCCAAGTTTCAACCTAGCACAAAGAAAACAATGTTTATTTTGGAAAGAGATATCCAATATGAACTTATTAAATAGGAAAGTAAGGATTTTACCTCTTTAATGTTTACTTTATGGTGGTCATTATTCTCGATTTTTAGATTTCATTTTAAAGAAAAACCAAACAATGTGACATCACCCATACCTGATTCTGTAACAAATGACACGGAAGGACTCACAGGTCCGTAACCATGAGGATTTTTGGCTTGAACTTTGAAATAATACCTAAAATTAGAAGAAAACATATTTTGAAAGAGAAATTTATTTGATTCTGTTATAATGAAACACATTCCCAAACTACTGGCAGGTTTTGAGTCCTAATTTTTACAAAAGCATATACCACAAGTGGTTCTTTGGGTTTTTACAAACTCGGTCATTTTTGAATAACATTTCTAACTGATACCATTAAAACAGCATAGATGCGTGGCTAATGGGAACAGAAGGGGCATGGCAGACACATAGACTGGCGCATTCTTAGAACATCGGGACCGTCACTGCGTGGCACAGGCTTTCCTTAGCTCATCCCTGATGTCATGCTCCCGCTAATCCTGTTCTGTTTCAGCGGTAGATTTGGGTCCCAGCTGGAGCACCAAAATCCAGGAGAAGCTGAAGCAGCAAAACACTACAGCGCAGAATTCAAATTGCAACCTAGTTCTTATCACTGTAGTTCACGTGGAAGAGCAGAATGTTTGATCGAGTAGTGATGCAACCCCTGGCTGTCAGAGAGAGTGTGAACCAAGCCAGAGGATGGCCTCTGCCATGGAACTAACATAATGATGATGTCCTGGGCGCGAGAAGTGCGGCAGTCGGCTCTGCTGCTACGGATGGACTGCCGTAAAAGTCACTGAGGCAAGAGCTTCTGTGGCTCCAAGAAAGAAAAGCAAGACCAGAACAGGGGTTGGGGAAAGGCCTGGAGAGAGAGGCTGTGCTGTAGAGCTAAACTCTGCCTTGGAATGAGGAATGGGCTAGAAAGACACGGAGCCAGCCGGAAGGAGAAGGAGTCTCCAAGCATCTCACTTTGCACTCGTGTAGCTAAAAGACAAAGAGTGGTCAAAAAATACTAGAGACTGACCACGTCGTGACCCGCTACATCTATTCTTACTCTTCAGGTTCTTCTCTGGGATCCCAGATGTTTTATGTGCTATCTTCGTATGTAGCCACTTACAGATGAAGGGGGCCTGTAGAATCCTGGGAGTGGTGGCTCTGTCATTTTAGAGAGTTCATAAAGAGCCTTTTCCTCTGGCTTTGGGCCAGCAAGAATGCCACAAATGTTACTAAATTATTTATTTAAGTCAGGCACACAGATCATATGCACTAATTAAAATACACTGCATTTTTAAAAGATGAATTATTTATATTTAGAGAACAAAGGATCCCAGCCCCAAGCCTTCTGACCTCCTGAGTTGGCCAAGGTGGTCTCTGGCCTCACAGTACATAGAGAGATTTCACTTTGGGTATAATTAAACAGAAAGCAAAGAAAAGCCATTGGGTAAAATAAGTCTTCTTACATCATTCACATTTCATTTAAAAGTATTCTTTTGGGGCTGGGCTCAGGGGCTCAGGCCTATAATCCTAGCACTCTGGAAAGCTAAGGTGGAAATATTGCTTGAGGTCAGGAGTTCAAGACCAGCCTGAGGAAGAGCAAGATCCCATCTCCACTAAAAATAGAAAATAATTATCCAGGCATTGTGGCAGATACCCTGAAGGCTGAGGCAGGAGGACTGCCTGAACCCAGGAGTTTGAGGTTGCTGTGAGTTAGGCTGATCCCACGGCACTCCAGCCTGGGCAAGGGACTCTGTCTTCAAAAAAAAAAAAGTATTCTTTTAAAAATTTCAATTAAAAAAAAAAAAGATATGCACAATTAAGAACATATGAGTTTCCAAACCCCAATTCACTCAGCAGTTCATGTTGGCCCAGCTATGCATACTTTCATTCGGTGGTTGTGGAGTTATTTAAGGCAAAACTCCCCAGGCAGTTCAAGCAGGGGGTTTGGCATACATCATTGATCCTGGTCAAACTTTACAGACACTTCTTTAAAAAAGGAAATCGAAACATAAGGAAGGAA
This sequence comes from Perodicticus potto, assembly GCA_963574655.1. NCBI lineage: Eukaryota > Metazoa > Chordata > Mammalia > Primates > Lorisidae > Perodicticus > Perodicticus potto. The sequence continues at coordinate 31,715 of CAUYRH010103452.1, read as the reverse complement.
GGGTTGAGAACACAACAGTCCCCTGGTCTGTAGAGGGAAGCACCACTGTGCAATTCAACAGATGGCAAAAGTGATGACTGACCAGGTGGCAGAGTCTCTGCAGAGGCCTTTGTTTGTATCAGTTTTGTTTTACCACTGAGGTCTAAATATTCTTCAAACCTGTCTTCCCTATTGAGACAGTGATTCCAGTCCCCCAGAAACTCACATGTGCTGATGCTGGAGACATATTTGCATTTGAAATCCACCTAATCCGTCAAAGAAATTTAAATATGTTGAGCTGAGAAACAACATGAAATTAGAAAAAAATAAAATCTCCATTTCAAAAACCACATTAAGCTTTTTTATAGACTGAAGTATGTTATTTCATACTCTGAATGGTCTCAGGTAACAAAAGCAATCCACGCCCTGCCGCCTGGCCTTCCTGCTTAAGCTTTTGGCACCTTCCTTGAAAAGCCTCAGTAGTGACAAACCTGCATGCTCCAAGTATAATGTAAAATATTCAGACTCCCGAGAGCGACTGGGGCTCAGTCTGGTGACTGCGGTAGATAATGCCTACTTAAAGTCACGAGCGGGATCAGCTGGGAACAGCAACACTCTCTTCCAGCCTCGCTCCTCTTGGGAGCAGACTGACCTCCTGCCTCCTCCCCGGCACGGAAGCCATCCCCAGGGCTGTGATGGGTGAGGTACAGGCCACAGTGAGCCCCTCAGAGTTGTTCTCCTTCTTCCCGGTGACACAGGAAGAAAATCAGCATCCTCACATCACAATCACACTTTCCCCGCCGTGGACAATGAGCAGCCATGCAGAGGGTTTGCTGAAATGTTTGCGGGAGGAGTGGCAGGTGCTTGGCAGCCACTGGACCTCTCCGCTGGAGGACCGATGCACTGCGGGCCTCATGGGCAGAGGGTAGAACGGGGGCTGTAACATGACCAGGGACTTTGGCACTGATGTATCCAGCTTCCCCTCCCACCCCTCACTCTAAACTGCCTCCTTCGCCTCCCAGAACACGCCCTTCTCTGGGGGCATCCCCTCTACCTGCGGCTATTTGGACCCACCGCACCCACCTGTTCCCCAGGTCACCTATCTTCCTTCCCCTGAAGAACCACCCCCCTGCTCTACCCCTAGGTTCAGAAGAAAATCAATCCCCCCACCACGTACTTAAAGCTTGTGTGCCCTCCCTCCCCACACAGACCGGTGGGAGTTTATAAAAGAATCTGTAGCCTCTACCAGGCCCTGAGCCCTCCAGGACAGGGCTGTGTGCGCTCCACCCACCCCACCCCAGCCTGGTGCTTAGGACACACACACACACACACACACACACACACACACACCGACTGAATGAAGGGTGGACGCTCATTGATACTGTAGAAAGAAGGAACACGCCATCATCCTACATAACCACCTCCCGGCGCAACTCAAATGCTACATCAGGGGTGGTGCCTGTGGCTCAAAGGAGTAGGGCGCTGGCCTCATATGCTGGAGGTGGCAGGTTCAAACCCAGCCCTGGCCAAAAACTGCAAAAAACAAAAAAATGCTACATCAGTCTGGCGGCAAAGGCTGTCGCAAGAGCACTGGAATGGAGGGGACAAGAGAATGGAGGAGGGGGTTAGGAGACTAGGGATCAGGAGGTATGGGATCAGGAGGCTGGGGGCCAGGAGGCTGGGCGATCAGGAGGATGGGAGGTCAGGAGGCTGGGCGATCAGGAGGGTGGGGGGTCAGGAGGCTGGGGGGTCAGGTGGCTGGGGGGTCAGGCAGCTGGGGGGTCAGGAGCTATCCCTCTGCTGCAAGTAGCTCTGGGGCCACACCTCCAAGGCCTCCTTTGGCTGTTTGCCACTATGCCTGTGCTAGAGAAGCCTCATCACTCTGCACACAATAAAACTGATGGATGTCAACCCCATTTTCCCTAATTTTTTTGGTTTTGATTTCTCTAATCAATTTTCCATGCTTTTAGGCAAAAATAAAGAAAGAGTGCTTTCTCAGTTTCCTATTTTTCTACTTGCTTTTTGTTTGCCAAATCCTGAAATGTGTACTAGTTTATGAAAGCTCAGTTCAAGTGACCCCCATCACACATTAAGATGTCCTGGGGTAAATCCTCAGTTCTCGCGTCCCCCGTGCCCATGGCCACAGTCCAGATTCCACCCCCTCTACCACACTTCCACCTCAGGGGCATATTTTGTTCCAGCCTTCTCCATGCCCTCTGCCTGAGTAGGAAATGAGAGGCCCCGGATGCTACCGTCGCTTGGCACTCCTTGCTCAGGAAACACAGCGACTCAACACGGCTGAACATGCAGGGGCCTCTGTATAGGCCGTGAGGGCCATGCGTACACACAGGGGCTCTGTGAGGGCCATGTGTACACACAGGGGCTCTGCGAGCCCACGGCAGCTTGAAATTGGCCATGGTGGGAATATTTATGCCACGGAAATTGGAAAACGCTATTAATCAGGGAATTTTCTTTTCCAGAGAGCCGGTCTACCAGCCTGACCATCACGTGCTTGGTGCTTCGCCAATGTTCTCTGATGGCCATCACCATCCAAACCAAAGCATATGAAAGAGGAATGGCCACCACTCTCTTTGTATCCCTCAAGCCAGTTCTGCCTATAAATGCTGGCTTCCAGAATGGTGCTCTGGCCAGCCAGCCACTCCCATCCATGGAGGCACGCTTGTGACCTTTGCTAATGTGTACAAAGCATCCTTCTTGAATGGCCTGCCTGAATGCCTACCTCAGAGAGTTTGAGTACTAGTTAATTAAAATGTTTATAATTGCTGCTCCATTAATGTCACACATTAAGATTGCATTGCCTAATGCCAACACATTGGCGACTAAAAGTAGATCAGTTATCTTTCAACACACAACAATTTTCTTTCCCTCAATGGTAGACAGCATTTAGGAAAATGGGAATAAAATATAAACACAATAACTTAACAATTACAATCCATACAGTACCTTCTCCTAAGAAAATGACACGACGTACGGTAAACATTCATTGACATTCTATAGGAGCTAAACAGAGAATTTAAAGAAATCATAAAAACATTCCGATCAACCCCTTTGTTTCCAATCAAAGGACATCTGTGACCACGCACACAGGTCTCATTCTTTTGTTCCTATAATGCTAATAAAAGACATCATACCTTGTATTTGGCTTCAGGTTCTCAATGGGCAAATGAGTCACGGATGAAGCTTGAGTGGACCACTTGTTTCTGATGAAGTCTTCATAGGATGCACTGTAAACCAAGTAGCCTGAACATGGAAACAGGGGAGCACCCATGAGCATTGAGCAGCCATGTCACACAGCAGGTGCAGCTCAGTGAGGAGACGGAGGGCGGCAAAGCCGGGGACAAGATTCTCGGGTAGGAATTCAGGGACAGCAAGCTCCTTGGGACAGGATGGAACATGACACTGGCACCTTCTGGTGGACCCAGTGGGGACAATGAATCAAGGCACTTCCTGATGACCTGCTTATTTCTCTTCCTTCTCTGTACAACCCCCATTTCCTGCTTCCCCATCTCCTCAGAACCAAAACACATCGATCTTCTTGACTGTACAGACAAAAAAGCTGCAGAAGAAAGAAAAAGAGTGGTTCCCACTCACACATTTAATCATTTCCTGGTAGAGACAATACACCATCATCCTGACAGTGAAAGCTGTACACGCAGGTGTAGCTGGAACACCCTAGACTCCCCGTGACCCTGGGCCCATCTGCCAAAGCCGGTCCTTTCACTTCTCCTTGTTGCATCCCTGTGCCTGCCCTGGCCCTCGCTGTGTAATGACGGTGACAGGCAGTGCTTCTTCCTGTCATCCAACCTGCTCTGTCTCATCTGCTGATATCAGACCTTGGCAGGTGGCCTAAAGCCCTAACACCTGCCCAGCTTCATGGCTGCCCCAGGAGGGAAAGTGAAGTTCACATCACAGCTCAGCACATCCTGTTCACTAGGTCTCTTGTGTACACAGAGGAATAAAACATGTGTCCAACACCCCGCATGTGCCAAACATTAGCTAATAAGCACTTTCACTCAGTGCTCTGAAGGGCCTGTCCATGCTTCCAGGGGGTGTGTAGGAACAGCCGCCTCCGTGCAGGACATGGAGCTGAGATCCCCGAAGGATGGGAAGCAGTTAAGGTGCAACAGGAGGTAGGAAGGGCTCCAGGCAGAGGGAACCCCTGGGGGAGAGGCTCAAGAGGGCGGAGCCAAGAGGGGGCATGTGGCCTGGGAGACGCAGGGCTGGAACAGGCAGGAGCTGAGGCTGAAGCAGCACAGAACAGAAAACTGGGCAACACTCCTGGGCATGCTAGGCCTTTTCTAAATGAAAGAGAAAGACACTGCAGGGTGACATGGCCAGGTGTGCATCTTCAGCTCACCTCTGCTGTGCAGGAGAGAATGGACAGGCTGTGGGGTGTGGGTGGGCAGGGAACACCATGGCCACGTTAGGATGGAGAGTCCACGGAGAGAAATGAATGGGGTCCTGAGAAACCGGGGGGTAACATGGATGCACTGAATATGGAGGTGAGATAAAAGAATAAGATCTGAAGATAACTCCAAAGCTTCAGGGTTGCGCAAATGTGTGGAAGTGGGGCCATTCCCTGTGACAGGAGTCACAGATGAGGGCCAGGCTCGGGGATCACAAGGACCATGAGTTTGATGTTTTGTACACTGAGTCTGAGTGCTTTGGAGACATCCCAGAGATGACATCAAGTGATTTTACTGTTTGCATCTGATTTTACTCTGTGAGGCTCAAAGGAGAGGAAGGCCTGGTCTTGAGATAAAACATCAGTGACTCATCTCCAAGAATTAAAACCGTGTGCATGGATGAGGCTCTGTCCTCTCATCCATGTGCATGGATGAGGGAGAGGAGATAGGGCAAGAAGAAAAGAAGACCTAGGACCAAGGCTTGAGAAACCCTATCATTAAATATTGGGGTGGGGGATGAGCCTGCGGGGAGAAGGCTGTTTTGCCTCTTAGCCTTTTGGGATCGGCTGCTTCTCCTCCATGCTGCAGGGCCGGCGTCATGTGTGAATCGTCCTGCTGTGCTCAGCTCGACGGGAATTGGCAGTTTTATATTGGGAGTGCTCAAAATCTACAAAGACCCTGCCGGCGATATGTACGCTGGCGTCACGAGCACTCATGATTAGGGCCCTGAGGTTTCATTACAGATGAGGTGTAAGGTAGGTTAAGGATGAGAGGACACTTCAGGAAGCTTTGGACAGCTTGGAACACATGACCAATGGCCCAAGGAGTAAGACCACAGGTGTTGCCGAAGGCCGAGCTGTACAGGACTGGAGTCTGAATTACACATGGGAGACATGTGTTAGGAGCTCTGTCAAGGCTTTTATTTCTCGCTGCAAGAGCCCTGGAGGCATGTTTAATGTGGCCAAAGCTCTCCTTCTTCAGCCAATGTCTCTGCAAAAGCCCCTCGGCTTAGGGTGCAGTGATTATATTTATGTTAAGTAATATCTGTTATGCAAGAGATCAAAAGCTAAAGAGCTTACAATAAGATTTTCAATTATTTTTTCTGAAAGCTTACTTGCTTGCTTTTTAAAATCGCCATTCATAAAGACACATTTCATAAATACAAGGATTTTCTGGCTACTTTAATGACAAGTTTTGCTCCTTCCACTGATTTATTTGTGTTCTGTTAGAAACATACGGGACTTCACAGGAACTGGCCTCAGCAGCCCATGGAGCTCACACCCTAGAGTGATCAGCTTTTTCATTACACCAAAGACTCGAACCTAATAATCCTACACCCTCCTTGTACCCCCCAGGCCTTTACACCTCACCTGGCACAATACCCCAGGGCTTTCTTTCCTATGCCCCTTACCCTGGCTTTTGGGCTACTATCCAAATTCCACAGAGGTTATTCTTTGGATATTCTTGGATATTTTTGCGTCATTTTAAGAAATAAAACAAAAGCCCAAGCAATTTTGAATTATATAAACTACAACAGCATAATAGCTAATGTCAAACTCTAGCCTTTGATGCTACCGTCCCCAGCCCGAGACACAGACACCGTTCCACATGCATATTCCTTCCTCATATACAGCACACAGACCCAGAAGGAATCATTTGCAAAGGAATACATCACTCAAAAAAAAATCTCAATTCTTTTTCTGTAGCACCTTATTTCAAGATTTATCTTCAAATATATCCTTGGCAGAGTCACATGAACTCATGAACATCTCAGGGTCCAAGACCTAGGAGGCTCAAGATCCTTGGGAATTTTTCCATCACATTCAATTTCCACATAGGAAATTGAGAAGAACCCAGACTTGTCTGGAAGCCCCCAGCAGGCGTGGCAAGAGGTGGAGGAACCATCCCAGGGCTGCTCTGATGTGAGGCAGCTCCATGGCCCGGTAGGAGCTCTGCCATCACAGGGTCTGATCTGCAAGTGGCTGCCTGGCCATTTGCAGGATTATAGAGTGTTAGAGACAGAGTGATATTTTGCCTGCAGAGAAACCAAGGCCTAAGAAGATGAAGTAGTCACCTCAAGGTCGTGCACATCAATCTGGGACTGGGATTCAGGACTCCTGACTTCCCCCCAGTGCTATGTACACTACCCCACAAGGCCTCCATTGCTGCCTACATTTCATCCCATTAAAAGAAGACAGCTGGACTCCTCCGTCCAACCCACCCACCCATCCATCCCTGAATGGATCCATCTGTCCATCCCTTATGGTCTGTATTTCCCACCTACAGATCATGGGAACTCTGACCATCTGCCTAGGACATACCTGTTACCACGTCTCCCGGGGTGGCTTTGTCCCAGTCCACAATGACAAACGAGTGGCAGCCTTCCACAGCGACCACGGTGATGTTGCGGGGAGCATTTTGAGGAGGCAGGTCACTCTTCCTCAGGTCATTTGGGATGATTTCATCCAGGCTGTCCACTTGGAAGTGATCCAGAGCATCGGTCAGAGAGCATGGGGCTGACGGGTCTTTATTTAGGTACGTCACATAAGGAGCTGGAAAAGAACAGAGATGCCTATTGCACTGTGGAAGGCCGCCTCTGCAGACAGAAAACAGCATCTACTCCCTGGAGAGAGCCCCACCATCAGTCTCTCCCCACCAGACAGAAGACCTAGAGCCACTAGCCCCAATGCCAAGCTCAAAAGCACACCCCTAGCTCTCCTTAACAGTCCTATGTGCTTATATCTTTCAGGCTGGTAGTTTCAAAAGATCCTAGTGACCATCAACCTTGATGACCATGTTCTCAAAATGATTTTGGAAGATTCCCCAAACCATACCTCAGTGAACTAGAAGCCAGCACCACTCTGCCAAAGTGTGAGTCAGGCCCACATTACACTTAACTAGCACTCTCTTAACACAGTTCATCCCCTCGACCATCCTGGGCCCAGAGAAAAACATACACTGATCAAAACGTGTAGCCTCTAACCTCAGCCCTGAGCAGCAGACTTCTTCAGAGTTGCACAGCCTCCACAACCATCTGGGGTGTGCCTAAGGCCAAGCCTAGACAGCCTTCTACAGCATCGCTTCTCGGTGTGAGAAAGCTACTCACATTTGTGTGCAGGTTGAAGCCTTTTCTACACACATTGTTTCAGAGGATACGAGACCCAGGGAATCTGTCGACGTCCCCATGTTCCCACCTACCAATGCTGGTTGTGTCCCCTAAGCGCGGATCAAATGGGAGTCCTTCTACCTCTAACCTTCTACTTCTAACCTTTTACCTCTAGCCCTCAGCTCTCATTCTCATGTCCCACTCTCAAGAAGTCAGAAATGCCAAGGAAACGAGGCTGGAGATTCAGACACACCACACTCTAAAGTAGCAACGTCTAGTCATTTCTATCCATCCCACTGCCCGTCCCACTGGGTTCTAGGCTCTCATTCTCAGTTGACTGGGAGGACTGAATGGAATTTTTAGATTTTTTACTATCCAATAATTGGTATGAAATTAGGCTGTTAGGACTTGCCAATGGATCTTATCAGAAAGTGTGGGGGAGTAGGCGGTTATGCCTGATAGAGTGACAGACACAGGAAAACCCAGACAATGAAAGCCTTTCACTGTTCAGGAGTTTGTGGAACAGTTAATTATGGCCCTGAAAGCATTTCAACCCCTGCCATGGAACCGTCAAGAGAAGAGTCAGAGAGTTCGGTAAAAGCAGCCGAGCAGCTGCACGCCACGGCCAGCAGGAGCATTTGCCTGAGGAATGCTACCTCAAATGAATATTCTTGTACTTCAAGTCCTTGTGGTTTAGACACTCCATCACTACATCTTGGCTGGCAAGAGCTATTCTCTGCTCATGGCAGAACATTTGTTTTGGAAACACAAGAGTGTGGTATTAGTTTAAGCTGTTGCTTGTCTCCGCTTAGTAACATACTAATCCAACTGTCTCACTAAGGAAGTTCCATCAGGGAGTGGGAAAAGGCTTGCTAGGAGAATGAAACACCATTGAGTTACACAGAAATTTTTACTGAAATTGTTTTGATCACTGAGAAAGAAGAATAAAATGAATCTCTAAACCCCAAATCCTTGAGGTTAACAAAAATTATACGTAATAACAAAAGAAGAAAAGCTTTGACTCTGAGACACTGTGTTAGTGGCTCAATTTAGCAAGCTACTGAGCTTTGAGAAGAATTTAGCAGACGATATGTAGATAAGGCCCAGACTCACCTCATATGAGAATCCTGAGTCCTCGTAGAAAAGCTAGCAGCAGTAAAAATATTCATGTCCCTTGGTGCTGATGACTTCAGTTTCTTACTCTTAACTCTACATGAGACAACCTCTCTAAACTGTCCTCTGTTGGACTCCAAATGTCCTTCTGCACCCTCCCCTCCTCTGACTTTTGCAGACAGCAAATTCATATGTATCCAAACAGGACTAACTCATTAAATTACCCCAAAGGGAAATTTCACTCTGGGAAAACTCAAAATGCACTGCCTTGGCCAGGCCAAGAGATTAGTTATGCTCTTCTTCAAAGAGCAAAAGTTAAAAACTCATGTTTCTCTGATTAAGGAGGTTACATTTACCAACAAATCGTTTCTTTCCAGCCAGATCAAATTCTTCTTCAGGAAAGGAACTGATGGTGCCCTCTTCCGGGATGACCTTTGGTGTGACAGCAGTGGTCGAGGGCTTCGTGGTGGCTGGTGGCCTCGAGGTCTCAGATTCATAATCTGAAATGATAGGAAGGCTCTGTAATTGGGCCCTGGCAGACAGTGATGCCTCCGTAAGATTCAACTGCAGACAGAAACATACTCCAACAGCCTGAAACAAAAGCTATGCCTAAACATAGTCTGTTTCTACTAAAGTACTATTTCTTTCCATTTCAGTCCTCACAGAAAAGTGGCTGCAGATAAAACAGAAAAAAGGGAAAAAGAAACATATGTGACCAGAAAAATGAAGTTTTATAATCAGAGCTGGAGAGAACTTAAAATCCATCCAGTTCAGGTCATGGTACTGGTCCAAGGCATCATTTTCCCATTTAGAGCAATGAAAGATCACATTAGGAAAGGAACTTGAATTTTTTTCTTAAAAGGCATCTTCTGCATATGCTTTTTCCTGAGGAAGGAGTTGGGATTAATCCTGCTAAAAGAACTAATCCTTTGACACCTGAAGAAGAAAATAAAACCCTGCCCCCCTTTCAAACTGTCAAAGACAGTAAGAAAGATAGTTAGTATAGTATTCTCAAAGGTGCTAAGAAAACTTCCTTTGATTTCTGACATCTATTGGGTTTTGGCATGAGGGGTTTGGTTTTGAGGGGTTTTTTTGAGATAGAGTCTCACTCTGTTGCCCAAACTAGAGTCCCATGGTGTCAGCCCAGCTCACAGCAACCTCAAACTCCGGGGCTCAAGAGATCCTCATGTCTCAGCCTTCCAAGTAGCTGGGACTACAGGTGTCCATCTAAACACATGGTTAATTTTTCTTTCTTTCTTTCTTTTTTTTGTTTTGCAGTTTTTGGCCGGGGCTGGGTTTGAACCACCACCTCCGGCATATGGGGCCAGTGTCCTACTCCTTTGAGCCACAGGCACCGCCCCTAATTTTTCTATTTTTAGTAGACACGGGGTCTCACTCTTGCTTGAGCAGCTCTCAAACTCCTGACCTCAATTGATCCTCTCCCCTTGGCCTTCCAGAGTGCTAGGATTACAGGTCTGCACCACCATGACCATCCAGACACCTGCTGTTTTTAAGAGACCTGCTGCTGTTACAACTGACTTGGGATTAAACCACTGCATCAAGCTTTATTATGAGTAAATAGGGCAGCAATAGGGTGGTATTATTCACACAGCTGGGATTTAAGACAATTAGGCTATGAATAATAGCAGAAAAGGCAGAGCACACATGAGAATCCTGAGTCCCGGTGTCAAAGGCCGGCACCATGTGGGGACAAGGTTCCTATGTGAACTTCATCAACTGCAGAGGTGACTTATAAAGCACACAATGATCACAGGGTCCTAAGTATAGTAACATTAGTTATCATTCATTTAGTGACTATTCCATGCTTCCCATGGCATTTTGTATTCTTAATCTTAATAAATTTGCCCTTTCAAAGACTCTAGGATAAGAAATAAACACATTCACACCATTACATTTTTTATGTAATTAGAAAAGGAGAGAAAAGGAAGGAGGAGAAAGAGAAGTTAAGGAAGCCAGACACTATTTAAACCCAGCAGTTTTATGAACAAAGGTGGACAGCTTTCCCCAGATGGGCAGCTCCAGAAGCACCTGCGCCAAAGAGGTTGGGAGGGAGAGAACAGGAGACAAGGGACTTCCTGGGAGGCTGCATTTGCTCTTTCTCTTTAGTCACATGTGCATCTGGGGGTGACTTGGAGGGAGGGGTGCGCCTGCCCTTCCCTAAGCCCTGCAGAGTTCTGAAGGGAACCACCATCAAAGTCACCCACTTAGTGATCAAAACAGGATTGTTTGAGCAGGAAAGAAAATGCCCAAATAATTTTCATACCTTGATCATATACCACGTAGACCTCTTCTGTGGGTATTGCCGTGTCAGTGTCCAAGCCTGAGAATTCATCTAGGGAAGAAGGAGGGAGGCTGTCATCCACCATGCCCCCTTGGCTACTCCCCCAGCCCCAGCAACAAGTGGGCCTTTCATTTCCCACGAGCAGCCACACCAGAGTCTCCTGAGCTCTGGCAGAAGGAAAATCTCCTGGACACTGAAATGGAACCCAGACTTTCTCCTCTGGGCTGAGAAAAGGGCAATCCACACACCGTCCCTGGATCAGGAGCAGCCAGTTCCCTCTGTGCCCCCACGGTGCTCTCTCCCACCTCCCTGCCTCTGCCTGGCCCCCCACCCAGTCTGCCTGCTCTGGGTGCTGAGGGAAAGGCCTTCTCAGAGGGAAAAGCAGCTAGGAGAGTGGGGTCATTGCTCACAATAGTGGCAAAAATCCCTTCACATGTGAACTCTTGTGTTCCTCACCCTTCATTCTCTCCATTACCTCAATCTTGCCTCTGGAATATTCTAGAAGCAAGGTGGTTTTCCCAACTAGGCCAACTGCATCTATGTGAGTTTCCTGTGCTTCTCTACTTCCTTCCCTCCTCCCACCCTCTCTCATCCACTCAAGAGATAAATCTGTACTAATCAGATTTCTCAATCTGCATATGAACTTTGTAAATAACCTGCCAATGTTCACAAACAGGCAGACAGGCTGGCCTTTAATAACCCAATTAGACTTTTCAGGACTATAGGATTATGCTTTAAAGGCAACTTGTCAACTTTTAGATGTGATTTTTGGTATCTTCCAGGAAACCCTACTTAGAAGAAGTTATTAAAATTCCTATAATGACTGTACTGATATCTTGGTCAAGAAAGGTAAGTGATTTAAGCATAAGAGGCATTTCTGCCTATTATCTGGGTAGTTTAAACTGAAGAGAAGGTGTGATGGTATCGATTATATTATTTCTGCATTTAGGGGTACAAATGTAGCTATAAAAAGGAGAACATCTCACTGTGGTTGATAAAATATTGACACAAAACATTTTGTAACTCAAAAATTTCAAAGGAATTCCCTCTCTCCTTTTGTCCTAAAGACCACAGCAATTATATATTAACAGAACTCTCTAAATTCACTGCACTCTTCAAAGGGAGTAAAGTGGGAAAACAGGAAGAAATTGGATTTATTGGATGCCTTCTGTGCAGCAGCCACTTTTACGTATCTGTTGTTCAAGTTAGTCTTTACTAAAAACCCTCGTGCTTAGAAGACCTATACTTCTCAGCCAAGGACACCAAGGCTCTGAGAGGATTTATGACATGCCTGGAGACAAACAGATGGCAAATGACAACAAAAACAGAACTTGAACTTCAACCCCTCTGGCTCTAAACACTATGTACTTTATACTTCATAAAACTGCCTCTACTTGTAAAAAGTTGAAGTAATCAATCAAATTCTTTATGAATCTTAGGGTGCTCTATTACAGTCATCATTCCACAGTGTAAGGAAGGGGAAATTGAAGTAGAAAGTATATAAACTCCCATGTAATTATTCTACCAGCCGTTTTGTTGAGCCTACTTTGAATAACATCTGAATGTTATGCGGCCAAAGTAAATACCAGCAGAGGTCAACGGCAACCTCAGGTTGTCTATCTGGTCCTTTTGCAGGTTACAGTAAGAAGCTCCCCTCCCCCATTCAGAGGCCCAAGAGATGCTCCTTGAGGTGATGATGACTCAGGCAGGTTCTGATGGAGCCAAGAAATGTGAACAAGAGAGAAGTTGGAAATTATCCGCCCATTGGGGCAGAACAGCCATCTCATGCAAAACTATTAAACACAATTTTTCCTTAGGTCAATTCCAACGTCAATACGCCTGGATCCAAGACAAATTACTTCTAAGCCTGTTTAAATTTAGTTTGAACAGGTCCACACCCCCAAAGTTTGGGATTATCTTGCCATTGTTTCCTGGACTACCATGTTCTTTCCCTCATCAATTTAATTTGTAGAAGTATAGTCTTGCTTTTCTTCATTACCAGTTCAGTTTCATTTCCTCTCACTATTTTTAGCCAGGTGAAAAATGAATAAATTGTGTAGTACTTGCATCCCATGGTAAATAAGAAAAGGGAAAAACATATATCATTTCCTTCCTGGATTCTGGTGTTAATGGTAATTCTTTGAGGTGCTGAAATACCCAACCACATACCAGCAGGCCACAGAAATGACATTTTAACTGCAAATTGATATCACTTCCTGAGATGAGTGGCAGATCCTCCGGCATAAGCAAATATCCTACTGAGAGATTCGTTGCTCTTGTTTTCTTTAAGACCAAGTAAAGGCCAGCATAATTTATCTCTAAAATAGCACCATCTTGACGCCAAGTAAAAGTAACTTCCAGATGTAATGAAGCATATTTAAAACTTTTTTTTAAAAAGCTGACCACATGAATTTGCCCCACTGGAACACCATTTGGAACTATGCAAAGCTGGATGTTTTATAAGCCAACCCAGCATCGATGGTAAAAGTCTCCACCTCTTCACATAAAAGTAGCTGGCAGCCAACAACCATGACAGGGTAGTTTACTCTTTTCAGTAGTTTATCCAAATACTTATAGAAAAAAATGAGTACAGAAGTAAGGCCTTAGCTCCAGAGATTATTCAAAATATATGAAAAAATTATTCTCAGTAGAAGTTTGGAGAAGGAAGATTTTAAATAACAGCCCTTTGAAACTCAGGGATGTTTGCACAGCTCAAATGAATTTTTGATTATTCCCTTTGTACTTTCTGTCTTGAAAGCACGTTGTGATGGGGCAGAGCCATTTTCTGTAACGACTGATGTTTTTCTGCAACATGCAAAGAAGTCACTCGACAAATTCTTGAAGATATCAATTGGTTCATCACATTTCCAGATGCACCCGACATTGTCACATCTACTGTAGAAACAGGACCTGCAAGACAAGGAGCACCGACTTTTACCTCTGAAAGTGTACAATGCCTGTCTCTAAGGTATCGTGTAGATACCCAAAGATGCATAACTAGGTACCGCAAGGAATTACGGTACATTCTCTCAACTGCAAGGAGCTTACTACCTAATGAAGAAGTCAGATTTAAGGAACTGAAAAGCAAAAACAACCCCCAACTCCAAGTGTGTGTATATATATATAGAAATACATGTACCAATCCTAATAACATAGCCGGGAGGGAAACTTTGGAAGGTGACCGACGTGCCTGTAGCTTGGTAGTGTGACGGTGTCCTGGGTGTACCTTATATCCAAGTCATTGAAGTGTATGGAGTAAATGTGTACAGCTTTCTGGATGCCAATCATACCCAACAAAATGGTTGAAAAAGATTAAAAGATAAAAATTATGATCTGAATAAAGAGAAGAAAATGTTTAATAAAGCTGTTAGAGGTAGCAGCAATAAAAAGGAAAATAAGCCACGCAGAAGTATTTTTAAATAATAAATTATAGTACATTAAAATATCATATGAGGATATGTTGCTATTCCCCAATTTAATTTCCTCCCAAGATGTTTCATTGATTAGTCTTATTTTCAAAATGCTGCCAAGTGTCAAATTGTTCTTTGGCTTGTAATAAGGAATCAGGAGAAGTGAATATATATGCCATGATTTGCTAAGAAAAAAAGGAACAAAAATGCTAACAATAATATTGACTTCTGATGCAAATAAATGTCCAAAAACACAAAGTAAATAAAAAGAACATGCTAAAAAGGCCTAAATAAAAGCAGACAGAGTAAAATGCAAAATAATAGCAACAATAATTAAAACTAAATCCAAAATAGTCATTCTTTTGTTTACAACCAATTATTTAGTAATTTTCTCTTTTAATTTTACTTCAATCTTTTCTTTTTAATTAAATCATAGCTGTGTACATTAGTGCAATACTGGGGTACAATGTGTTGGCTTCATATACAATCTGAAACATTTTCATCAAACTGTTTAACATAGCCTTCATGGCACTTTCCAAGTTATAATATGAAGACATTTGTATTCTGCATTTAGTAAGTTTCATCTGTACCCTTCAAAGATGCACCATAGATGTGATCCCACCAATTACCCTCCCTCCACCCATCCTCCTCCTCCCCACCCCGTGCCCCTTTCTACTTCAATCTTTAAACTTAAATACATAACATATGTAGAAAAATTTAAGAAAAATAACATAATATTTTAATAGAAGAAATTCAAAGGTAAATTCAAATTCGTACTCACAGGGTAAATGGACAGAGTAAGAATTTTCTTTCCAACAATCTTCTTCCAAATGTGTTTCCTTGTTCTTTGGTGTGATTTTTTTTAGACATGTCAAGTTTTTCTGTTTATTTGGAACTTTTCTGTGGAAGACTAACTCCAAACAGAATTCTCATTTTGGATACAGAATTCATGTTCAAATCGATTGTGCTTATCACGGTCAATAATGCTAGGCAAGAATTCCATGCATGTGAACAATTCCTGGCATGAAGGCTCTTCACTCTGCTTTAGTTTTAAAAGACATAAGTTTTATAGCCGCCATTGCAATCCATTTCGAACCGAGAAAAAGAAGATGAATTTATCTCCTCCATGCCTGATGCAAATCTAGGATGACCTCTTCCAAAACAGTTTGAACAGGGGACTGAGCAGAAAGGATGACAACGTCACATTGGCTCCCCTGTGACCTGGAATAGGGGTTCTGGCTCCTGTTCTTCAGGGAACCTGGGCCTTTCTCAGAAGGAACACACACCCGAATCAGGGCAGCAGGACAGATCAGGATGGCAATGCAGGGAAAAGGCACATCCATACAAGAAAGCCAACCACGTGAAGACTGGCATTTGCCAGAGGGAGGGCTGATTAAAAAAACATTCAGCTGCCAATGTGCTTGCGAAACACTACTTAACTTGGAGATTCACAGCAAGGCTATTGGATGACCTAAATGTTCCAACAGTAAGAAATGTATCCAACCTTGTGCAAATCACATAGTTAATCACAGAACCTTAAGAAAAAGAAAAAGAAAAAAAACTATGACTACTGATCTTCTAACATCCATTGGAACAAGTCCACACTAATAACATCACAAATATTTAAATTGAGTTGTAATAAGGGCTGCCACATAAAACTCAGGATGCTCGGTTCGCTTTGGTTTTAAATGAACTGCAGATAACTTTTATGCCTCATGCAATGCTTTCATTTGCTAAACCTGGCAGCCTTAGCTGTGACAGGGCACCGTCACGCACACCTAGGGTGACGGAGCCTCTCCAGGCGGTCCCGCTGCGCACCGTACTTACCCCTTCCCCGGGGGCTTTGCCCCGCTACTCTGAAGCGGGCGCGCGCTCGGGCCCGGTCAGCGGGTTCCCAACAGAACCGAGCGGGTTACCTTCTTCAGGTGAGCACTCCGGGATCCCGTCGGAGCCCATTATCAGGTTGCCATCATCATCGTGCTTCTCCAGGGTCCCGGGGGGACACGTAGGGCTGGGGGTGGTGGGTTCAGGGGTGGTGGTGGTCGTCGTCCGCATGGTGGTTCGGGTTGTCTTTGGGCGCACGGTTGCCGTGCGGCGGGTTGTGGTCATGCGGCGGGTGGTGGCAGTCGTGGGCCGCGGGGTTGCAGTGGTGGGCAGGAGCGTCATGGTCGTCGTCGTCGTCGGTGTCGTGGTCCTCCTTGTCGTCGCCGTCGTGGTGGTGGTGGTGGTAGGCCGTGTGGTTGTGGTGGGAGGATGGGTGGTTGTTTTAATGACCTCCAAGCCCACTAGGGGCTTCCCTCCGAGGCTCAAAATTGGCTTATCTTGGGCACTGGCCAGGGGTGTGCCGTGTCGCCCCTGCCCAAAGAGGGGGAGGCCATCCGGACTCACCACGGGGGTCCCTCCCAGATCTGAAACAAAATCACCCAAGAACAATGCAAGAAGGCCAAACAATCCAGAGAAAACAAAGGCAAGTGATAAATAATCTTCTCAAAGCTTAGGTATTACCATGTTTCATTCAGGGAAAGGCAAAATAATTAAAAGGGCATCAGCTGAGGCGGCAATATCTTCCGCTATTCAGAAGTTTCCAGGTTCATTCTATTGCCCATTATTCTGTATTACCATAAAAATATTTCATCAGTGTGCCCATTATCCATAGATAACTCTTAGTGTCTAAAGGAAGAAATTCATTCCTCTTCCTCGTTCCTGTTCCTAAGGAGGAAAAGCATTACTTGGGACCAGGAGGGGCAAACATTTTCTGTTAAAGGCCAGGGAATAAATATTTTAAGCTTTATGGGCCAGATGGTCTCTGTTCTAGTTAGGTAGTGCAACTCAGGTAGTGCAAAAGCAGCCAACAGACAATACATAACCAGTAACAATAAACATAAACAACACATAACCAATGGATTAGACAGTACATAAATAAATGTTTCTGCATTCCAATAAAACTTCGTGTATGGACACTGAAATGTGAATTTCTTATACTTATCACATATCACAAAATTTTCTTCTTTCTTTAGTAATCACTTAAAAATGTAAAAACTATTCTGAGCTCACAAGACTTACAAAAACATGCAGCAGACGGGGTCTGGCCTGCAGGCTGTAGTTTGCAGACCCCCTCCCCAAACTGCCCAATTTTAAGAGCAAAGTAGAAGGCCACATTTTCCAGAGGCTGGAGCCTGGTGGGGTTGACTGAAGCTGTATGACAGGGGACACTAATATATGCCTATTTTGAGGCTCTTCTTCCCACGTGGCTAAAAATAGACCAAGGATAAACATTAAAAATGAAGGAGTGGAGGACAGAAGTTGTTCCTCCACAACTAATTTTAGACTATTGTTCCTTAAAAACCATTCTCACTTACCCACAATGGTTCGACCGTCTCCTCCTAGTTTAACCCGAAGAGGATTTCCATGTGAATCTTGGAGGTACCTTCCTTCTGTATTCAATACTAACCCACGATCAAGGTCCACAACCTAAATCCATGATATACATACATTAAAGAATACACTGACCATCCCGAAAGGTTCATATCAGTCCAACTACATGTATGTATGCATGAAGTTTTCACGGAAGGAAACCATAATGTGAGTAGGAGACACTATTTTTATCAATATCATTATAAGGTTTTCAAATAAAGTACAAACCAGTTATTTATATTTCATATTATACTTGCTTGCCCGTATCATATGTAAATTGTTGTAAGTTTCTCAAATACATAAAAGATGTTCAAAATATTTTTACCAGTAAGTACAGTATGGCTAATGCTGGAAAAGAGAAACAACACAAGTGTCTTATCAATTGAGGGAAGAGAAGAAATAAATAACGGCCCACACATATTGTGGAAAATAAAGCCTCCAAGGAAAAGGACATGGGGGATTCTGCATATATGGACCTATGCTGAAGTCAGATAACAGGGATGATTCTTTTGCAAAAACAAAAATATATTCTTTTGTGTATATAAGATTAAGACTGCAGAGAAAAAATTGCTGGAAGGATAGACCCCAAACTGTTAACAACGATCATCACTGAGAAGTAGTTCGGGATTGAGGATGCTTATCTTCTTTTTCATACATTTCAGAATTATTTTAACTTTTTGCAATGAACATCTATTTTTAGTATATTAAAAACATGTTTCCATTTACTGTAATATTAAAAATCAATGTTGCTATAGCAAAAGCAATATAGTTTGTAATATTATTGTCTAGAATACTATGCATGCAAAAATTCCATATTCTAAGAAACTACAAAACTTGAAAAAAGCAATTATTGTTTCTATTAAGGAAAAAGTTCATGCTCTTTGCTGGCAGTTCTCAAAGCATGGCCCTGGACCTGAAGCCCCTGCATCACAAAGGAACTTATCATAAACTCAAGTCACCCAGCCCTACCCACACCTGAATTTGACAAGCCCTCCAGTGATCGTGAGCTGGCTAACATTTGAGCACCACTGCTCTGCAGAATCAGGCTACTCGAGGCAGCCCTATAAACATGCCGTTCTGTTGGGTGCTGTTTAGTAATTAAAATAAAGTTTTTATAAAATCTACTTTTGAAATCCACCCCATTCTGTTTCAGTTCAAAATTGGTTGCTATGACATTTTGCTCTAGGATACATTCTCGCTGTTATAAATCCCTATTCCTTTGAGAAATAGCAATATGCATCTTTAGATATCACCTACGGCTGAAAATTTCATAAAGTCCTTTAGTATGTTTTCCTAAAACTTATTGTTGTAAATGGGAAGTTTTGACAGAATTCTAGCATAAATTTTTTTTTTAATTTTTTTAATCCCTGAATATTGTGAGGTACTCTTTCTATTACTCTCAATTCAACAAAACCCCTAAACATTTGTTTTAACCTTAGGCAGTGAAAATAATCTTAATTTAGATATATGTAAAATACTAATATGTGATTTTAGTCAAACAATAAATGTAAGAAGTTTCAAAAGATGATATAATGAAAACTGCCTGTGGTGTAATTCAGAGTTTTTTATTTATTATTATTCTGCTTCTTTTTAGAAAATATTTCAGACAACTTATGGAAAATGTGTAAATTTAATCAAACTATAAACAAAAATTTTAAAAAATGGAAGCTATCAAGACAGGGGAAAAAAATAAGTTCATTTGAGAGGCTATTCATTAGCTCTGTAATTGCTGGGGTTGAGCCATACATTTGTTTAACCTTTCTAACCAGACAAGACAAATGAAAAACAAAGGTCCTGGCCTTATCTCACTAGCTATAAGAAGAAAAAAAAAACCTACTTATTCAGGAGAACCAAGGACCCTTCTGAGAACTGCAAGAAGCTATAATCAAGTATCTTCACCTATGAGTGGTTAAAACTAGAGAAACAGCAGCAAATAAAGACAGCTTTATCATCGCACAGTGTCCACCAAATTTCTCTTCTCAACAGCATGAAACAACTTGTATGTGTAAAGAAGTGTACCCTACCCACTTTGTCCCTTGAGGGCCATTGATAATTCTCTGTCCATTCGGTTTTCCATTACCACCAGGAAGGCTTTTCCCTTCTACGTTTGGTCCCCCATTATAACCTACACAGTACAAAAAAAAAATAATAACAGAGCCCAGTAAGTTCAATGTTTAATATTCCTGCAAACTTGGCTTCAAACCAAACTACAGGTAGTAACATATTATGTCTAACACTAAACAGAATTTTGGACCAATAGTTCAAGTATATTCGATAAGGATAGTCTTGAATTGTGACTTCTCCATGACAAATATGAATGTCTGTTAAGAGTATAGTAAAGCTACAGTTTTCTGACACTACTGGGGGAATTAGCATGTGCAGCTTAAGTAAAATCACCATATAAAGCTTATACCCTTAGTATAGCCGTTGGAAGCTATAGCCATTTATACCCTTAGTATAGCCATTTGGAAGCTGAAGGGAGAAAGACTTGGAAGGGCAGAGAAAATTATCTCCAAAGTGTACTAGAAGCCTTTGCTTTTCTCTGCATGTCATACTAAACGTGACAACTACTAATATTTCTAGCTGACTCAGGTCCCAGTCATCAACTGCCAGGTGTAAGTGCACAGTGCTGTCTCATAGCCTGCTGAACTCTGGGGCTGCCTGGGGAGCATTTCCTCAGAGTAGGCCGAGGTTGCCGCAGCACCTTTGCAGTTGTCTCTGTCACTCAGCATCCCATGTGGAGCTGTTTCTCAACAGCACCATTCACCCTGGGCCAGCCTCACCTGCCAGGTAAGGTGCCTGAGCTTTCTGACAGCCACGTGCAGGTCAGACACAGTCTCTCACTCCTTCAGTTATTCACTAAATATTTATTGAGTTCCTGCTATGCTTAAGGGAAATGTTGAGTTTTACATCTAGTCTCAGTGTGTTAGGTTTGCTTAAAACAGTTTTAGTGGAAGTCTGAGCCTGACGTGTGGCATTATTTTCTATGTCTTTACAGTAGGCTAAAATAGATGCATTGTACAGATTAACAAAAAATATACATTCATTCAAGAATGTTCTGTGTAGCCCCAATTAAATGCAAGGAGAGTTCAAGGCACCACTTAACTGAGTGCAAATTTATGGGGAAGGCTTACACCCTTCCCAGAGGCCCTCTGTTCTAGAAATTCAGGCACACACCTGCCTACGACCTCTCTGTGTGACAACCACCTTTGCCATGCATTTTCTGGGGGGGGGGGGGGTTAGAACAACATTCACTGATTGCAACGTCTGAGCAACTCATACCTAACACATCTGAGTGTGACCCAGGGTTTGTTAGGTTCAGAGTGTTGTACGCAGGGGATGAGAAGATAAGCCTCCCTGCATAACTTGTTACTCTGGATTCCTTAAATCTAGGCTAGCCCTTGAATCTAAAACACGGGGACCCGAGTTTGGCACCACGTCTGTGACACATGTTCACTTAAGAGTATAAGCTGAGGAATTCAAAGAGGCAGGAAGGGGCAGCGTCAGGACAGAGGGCTATGCAGGTAGACAGTGTAGGACTGGAACCGCGGCCACTCCACAGCTCCTGACTCGGGTCCCCCGCTTCCTCATCTGAAACCGGGGTCGCTATGCACACCCGAGGGGACGAATTAACACTACACGTGCAAACCTCTTAGACACACGAGATCCTAAATAAAATCCAAACCTCTCAGGAACGGCCATAAACACTACCGAGCGCCTTTAAGAACGGGTTACGACTGTTCAGTAAAACACAAATTACCTGGTCTGGGAGGGGGCCTCCCGGGTGGCCGGGAGAGCGGGTTCCGGAACCGCGCGTGCATCATGCGCTGGCGCAGGGAGAGCATGGGGGTGGGGGAGGCGCTGGGCGGGGCGCGCGGGGCGGGGCGCGGCCCCGAGGGCGTGGCCGGGCCGGGACCCGCGGTGGCAGGGCTGCGGGGCGGCGGTCGGGGGAGGAGGGCGGAGGCCCTCGGGGGGCTGCCCGGGGGTCGCTTCCCCGGAGCGCCGCTGTCCTGCTCGGGGCTCCCTCCGCCCTCCGCTGCGGCAGGGTCCCGCTTGTCCTTGGCGATGCTGCCGTCGGCATATTTGCTGCCCCTGGGGGTGGACGAGGAGGGCCACTTGGACACAGGGGAAGTCAGAGGGCCCTCCTTTCCCCCTTTCAGGAATCCCTCCTCGTCCTCCCCGTCGTCCTCGGCCGAGACTGACTGCTGGGATTTGGACGGGAGCGGCCGCTTGGAAGGAGGCTCTGTCTCCCTGGGTGTGGCCTGGGCGGCGTCCTCTTCCTCCTGCCCCGCGGGGGACCCTGCCCTGCTGGGGACGCGGGCGCGGGGCTGAGGCCAGCCCGGCCTTGGCGAAGAGCCTGCGTGTCCGCGCTGGGGTCTGTGGTCAGGGCTCCCCGCCGGCGACACCACCTGACGGTGCTTGGGCAGGAGCAGGGTGGCGTCCTTGGCGCGGGCAGGGGCCCCGAGGCCCGTGCTGTTGTCGTCCTCGCTGCTCCGGGAATCCTGGTCCCGGCTCTGTCGCGCCGCGTGCAGCACCCCTCGGGAGTTCGTCCTGTGCGGGTCGGAGAGGACGTGGGCGCTGCCCTGCGACGTGGGATGGGGACGGCCCGCCTGAGCAAGCGCGAGCTTGGGCTGGGAAAGTGACCGGCCCGCGTCCTTGTTCTGGGAGCCCGAGGGCGAGTGCTGGGACGTGGACACCCACGAGGGGGGCTGACTTTCGGGGGCCCGGCCTGGTGTTATCCTTCTGGGAACACTGGGCCTAGGGAAGTGCTGTGACCGTGCTGTGGGAGGACGGGCAGGGGACGGCTGGCGCCCTGTGGACACTGGCTGCGTTTTGGGGTTCTGGCCCTCCATGTCCACATCTGTGCTCTGTTGAAGGTCCTGCTCCTTAGAGGACAAAGAGGAGGATTTGCCCTGAGAATGTGCATCTGTCTCTGCAGTTTTGGGATTCTCTGGGATGGGCTCCTTCTGGAGCAGGCTGGCCCCTCTCTGGGGGCTTCTTCTGAGGGCGTCCCATCCCCGGGACGTGTGCTGCCTGGAGGAGGAAGACATGTGGTCATTTACCACAGTAGCAGGAAGTGGCTTCTCGTCCTCCTCATCTCCGTGGGTACCTGAGCCAGCCTTGGGGACGGATGCTGCGTGAGAATGACCCCTAGAGTGGGCTCGAGAGGGCACGGTGGACTGTGGGGAGCTGGAAGGCTGGAGCCGGGGTCCCCGGCCACCGCCAAACCTGTTTGGAAACCTGCCATTAGCGGCAAAGGGCTTGTGTCTGTGCAAACTCAAGTGTCCAGAGGCAGGCCGGGTCCGCAGAGTCTGGGCGGTGGCCTCTGCCGGCCTCCTGCTTATTTCTGCCTGACTGTCACTGTCCTCCTGTCCATCGAAACTATCTACTCCCTCAGAGACCTGTGTCTTGGAGGGAGACACCGTGGACCGTGATGGTGCGTTGGTGTTGGAAGCTAGGGCTTCGTGACCATCCCTCCAGCCCCCGGAGGGCGGAGGGCCCGGGCGCGGTTGGGTGGGCAGCAGCCGAGATGACCCCCGATGGGGTGGAGAAAGTCTTGACGCGGGGGCTGAAGCGCTGAAATCTTCCTCCATGGTTCCAGAATGGGGCGTCCTCCGTGCCGGTAACGCTGGTTTTGTCCCATGCTGTATGGCGCTTCTGTCCCGCAGGACGCTGGAGGCCGACTGGCGGCTGGGAGACAGGGCCGGCCGGGTCTGGGCGCGGCTCTTGGGAGGCAGCTGCTGGGCGGAGGTGTCCTTGGGATGGAGGGAGCCGGCAGCTCGCTCATCCTCGTCGGGGTCCACTGAGTCGTTGTCTGCAGAGCTGGCAGGCAGATTGGCAGAGAGGCCCCGGGAAGAAGGGTGAGAGGTGGCTGTGTGGTGGGCGGAAGAGGCCGCTGTCGAGGGGGCTGCCCCTGACCGAGGTTGGGCCGCCAACGAGGAACCCGGTTCATCTTCACCTTCCCTCTGGCGCAGCGCTGGAGTCCTGCCAGGAGCAACCACCGAGTGTCCGTACCTGCTTGGGGGCCTCAGAGCTCGCCTCTGGCCTTGAGTCCCTGAGGGCAAGGCTGGTGGGTCCTCCAGGGAATCGGGCTCCTCAGCATTGGTGACTTCTATCGACTGAAGATCCAACTCTTCAGTCTTCTTATGGCGAAGGGGGAGTTTTCTGGACACCCCACCACTAGCCAGTATTTTGTTCTTCAAGTCAACAAGGGGGTCCTTGACATTTCTATCTTGAGGAGAAACAGGGTGTCTTGAGGAAGCTGAATCTTTGGGAGAAGCTGAGGGAGGCTCAGGTTTTCGAGGTTTCCAGTGACCATCTGTGTTCTGCTCAACATTGGACTTGCTGCTCCTGGCTGTAACACATGTAAATAATTGACTGTCAAAGGAGAAATTCAAAAGCTGTGTGACACAAAGGCAGTATCTAACATGGCAGTGTGGAGGCATTTCAAGTCAATAATCACAGCTGATAACTTCAAATTCCTGAGAACACTGAAAACTTATTTTCCAAACGATAGCATTCTTTTTTCAAGTTCTATTTGGTTTTAAGTTAACAGACACTGTCTCAGAAAATATATGTGAATTGAATCTCTATAAATTGAATCAGATTATATCACAGCTTATATGAAGGAATTCTGAAATGAGTACTTTGAATTCATTGATTTTGTAAATGCAAAACCTTATGTAGGATTTTCTCATTAGAACTAATGGTCAGTATATCACAAATGCATGATAGCTAGTCTTCACAGGCGGGAAATACATGTAAGCCTCGTGCAAAATGCTCAGTGATCTATGTTCAAAACCACACGGGAATGCGTTGTGTGTGACAAGCAACCAGTGTGAAATTTTTGAGGCAATGCAAAGGGTTTCCTATTGCTCCCAACATGTCTCTTCCTTCCTTCTTTCTTGCTTAAAATTCCTTTGATAATAAAAACAGTTGTAATTCCAAAATAAGGCTTAAAATAAAAAGATTCTTAGGATAGGCAGATATTATATTAAGTGTCCCATAAATCACCCTGTCAAGAGCAGGACTGGCTGAAGGCAGAGATCCTAATAGACAGCAGTGGGGGGTCCCTAGGGAGCAGACTTTGTCTATATCACAGTTTGTTCCAGAACAAAATGGTTTTATACTGCAGCACAGCACAGGTCCTCAGGGCACAGTAGAGAGTGCTGCCAACATTTGGCCAGAAAGTGGGGAAGTGGAGAAGAAAACCCGGCCCCAGCCCACTCCACTCCGATTTGGGGTCTTTATTAATTTGTTTGGTTTGATACTGACCAGATAAGCCAGACAACTGAAATCTTTCTGAGTAAAGTGTGTTCCTGAATAATAGAATGCAAACTAAAAATGTAAATGCTCTACAGAAAAGCGAACTAACAAGGAAAAAATGTCACATTGCACTTGTAAAAATGTTTCCTTGTCACAAGCCCCAAATCATATAACTAAGATGTTAACAACATGAGAGTGATAGTTAATGCTGTCAAACACGCAATAACATTTAGTCTTTGGGGAAACTAATTTCTAAAGGGACTACAAAAATATTTTAGAAATCAATATGTGACTTAGTCCCCCCAAAAAATCATCAACTGAGCAGTTCTAAACCGAAAGCATGACTCAAAGAAACACAAAACAAATAGTATGAATGAAGAAGGAGAAAAGAGAAAGCCACAAACACAATGCTTACTTGTTGGCATAGCGACAACGAAGGCTTTGGAGTGAGGGCCCAGGCCTCTCCGGTTTGAGGCCCGGATTTTGAAAAGATAGCGTTCTCCAGGCTGCAGACCGTCCACCAGGGCAGAAGTAGTGTCTCCAGGATAGGTGAGAGACTTTGCTCCAAATGGTTTGAGAGCCGGGGCGTAGGAAAGAATGTATTCTGAAATGATTTGTCAGACAATCGGAAGGGGGAAACTGAAAACAGTCCTGTGTCCAGCAGACAGACTGTATGGGCAGGATGAATTAGAACGTGCATTACTAAAATTAATACGATAGCAATGCATGCCAGGTCACCAGCTGGAGCGTGAAGACACAGCAGAAGGTGACTGCGCATTCATTTGGGAACCAGACAGGGCTATGTATTTTGTTAGTTGTATCTTTGCAAGTTTAAGCAATTAAACATATGGAACCAAGAAGACCAGCCTTCCTACAATTCCCTAAAATATTTACATGGTGGGTGTCGTTTGTTTTTTACTGGTTTTATTTACTAATTGCTATGATAGACTATGTCCTGAATAGAAGAAGCTAAGGAAAAGGAAGTGACAGCTGCTAGGAATTGATTGTGAACCCCTTCTGACAGCTTCAAGCATTTCAGTTTATTAAGCTGAGTTAGTTTTATTAGCATATTAAGCCAGGAAAATTCTATATTTGGAACATAATTTCATTTTTGTAAGAATTATGTAAGTTCTCAATATATGCTGAGAAGGATTTTCACAGTATTTAAAAACTATGAAGAAATTTGTTAAGTAACAGATTTATGTGATGTGTAACATATCCATCTTTAATTGACTATAAGTATGTAATACCCTTGAAATTTTAAAACCACAGTCAATTCAGTCCAAAGAACTAAAATATTTCTGTGCTTACATAAAAATATTGTAAGGAAGTCATATTTTAAAACACAATTTTCATCTTCAACTAAAAATTTTCATGCCTATTTTCCTCTCCAGGAACTCAAGATTTACAAAACTTATCATATTAATATGAGTAGAAGCTAAGAAAAATAATTTAAATTACACAAAAATCAAGCAATTATCAGGAGCAGGGGAAGTCTTTTCTTTTCCCTATACTCTCATCTTTATTTATTTATTTATTTATTTATTTTTTGAGACAGAGCCTCAAGCTATTGCCCTGGGTCAAAACTATGGCGTCACAGCTCACAGCAACCTCCAACTCCTGGGCATAAGCAATTCTTTTGCCTCAGCCTCCCAAGTAGCTGGGACTACAGGCGGCCGCCACAACGCCCAGCTATTTTTTGGCTGTAGTTGTCTTGTTTGGCAGGGCTGGGCCAGATTCGAACCTGCCAGCTCTGGTGTATGTGGCTGGCACCTTAACCACTTGAGCTACAGGCACTGAGCCTATGCTCTCATCTTTAAAAAGTACATTAATTTAACATTTTTTTGATCAAAAATGTTTTTGCAGTATTTTTCTGAAAAAAAACACAGCATTCTTTTCTTACTGAAAATGAACAAACTTATCATTTGTGGTGGTCAGAAGTAAGAATTAAGAGAGCCTGTGGTCTATAAAATTGTATAATTCAGATTTTTGTATGAATTCCATTAATTTGGAAAAATTTAACCATGTTAAAGTATGTTCTTCTGTTACGTTTTATATATCTTATACATTAAAAAATCCCCCATGTAATTATGAATTTCAATCTCACCCTTATGAACACTATCTAAGTAAGTAAGATATATTAGTTCTTTGGACACAAAAACTCTGTCATTATTATTATTATTTCTGGCAATATGTGATTGACTAGGAGCTCCCTTCACCAAAGAGCTTTAAATATAAACTAAGATATGGGAGAGAGGGAAGAACAAATAAGTAGCGTGGTAATAAAGTCATGATAGATGCAACACTGACTTCTATAAAACAAAAAGTTGTTCAGTGAAAACTTGTCTTAATTCAATTTTCAGAGATTTTTTCAGCATCATAGTACTTGATACAGAAGGAATCAATGTCCAAATTATCATAAAAGAATGATTAAAGGGGCAAACTAAATATTTATTGTCTTCATTTGTTTTTGATTTATTCCTGTGGGGAAAACATGAGAAAGAAGAATAGTACAATCTATTCCTAGCAAACTGAAAAGAGAAAAAGGATTAAGTACAGAAAATACTATTGCACATCCACCTTCCTTAACTTCTATTATTTCATGAAAAGACACCCTACATGTCAGAAAAAATAACTTGTAGTTCACTACAAAAATGAACTATTCAATTTTTCTTTTCAATTAAGACATTCCCAAAGGAGATTAGTGGTAATTTTTTGAATTCTTAAAGTTTATACAAACTTTTATAGTTTTTGGACCAATTAGGCTTAAAGTTGTCCCAAACATCTAATGACAATAAAAATATACTTCTTTCTTAAATAGAAATTCCATTCCTTGGTACCCTTAAGGTGCATTTGTATAGGAAATGCTAGGGAAAAAACTTAATATAGTTCTTTAAAATGTCTCTAGACATTTTATGACTTCTAGAAGGTTCTTGGATGCTTTTACATTAAAAAGAAAAGATTGGGACATTCATTTAGTAGTTTCAAAAATTGTTACATTTAACTAGTCATGAATAGTTTATTGTCTTTTTATTCTTTTAAATCTTCAGTGTTTATGTCCATGACATACATACATACAGAAATAGCTAGATAGATAGTGACAAATAGGAAATAAATCCATTTCCATCACTTATCACTTGAGTTTCTCAAATTCATTCAATATATTGATGGTCTCATTAAAGATATATATGGTTCTATAGGATTCCTGCCGCTCCTACATTCCTGATCTTCCTGGTACAATAAAAAGACCCATAGCTTGAAAACCAGGCGTTGTCTGCCTGGGTGAAAGTTATGATGTCATACCCGTGCAGTTAAAAACATCTCTTCTAAGAGCAACACTAAAAACCTTTCATAGGAAGACAAAAAGAATCGCAACTACCTGGATGTCAGATAATGAAAATCTTGCAGGAGGTATCTTCGTCCCTTGGGTTACCACCTCTTACACATATGTGGTCCCCTGTTTCTTTTTCAGTCACCAAAGCTGTGAGTAGAGGTAGTGTTTATCAGAATCCATGTATCTTACAGTTTACAGAGTGACACTCCTACCTTTCACCTTGCCTTCCGTCTCTGGCAGTGCATCCCAAGACACAGTGACAACTGTAGGTTTCCCATTGACTGGCCAGACGTTCAAGTTTTCAGGAGCTGTGGTAGGAGCTATGAAGGACAAGGAATCAAACATTGGTAAATGCCCCAGAGGATATCCTAAAAGTAAAGAACATGTAGTCTCTATGTATGCACATTTCATCGGAGAGCTGCAGTATTAATTTTGATTATACATGAGAGAAAATTCTATACCTGCATTTTATGTAATATAGTGATTTATGTCACTTCAACCCATATACTGAATTTAGACATACCTAGGGAAATGCCTTTAGGATTTCAGATTTTCTCTCATTGCTCAATACTGAAATATCCAAAGAAGATTAAAATCCAGTTCCAAATTTTTTTTAATAGAACTTTTAAAGATATGGCTTAAAAGAAAAAAATTACAGCCTTGGATATGGAGCAAAATTCTCCCCCAGAATCAAACACAACCTCAGCCACAGGAAGGAAACGTCTGTCCTACATGTAAGAGCCCTACATCACCAGGGCATTCACTCATGCAGTGACAGCTTCTGTGTGCCACTTGATGGGACTTAATGTGCCACATGTGTCAGAACAACACAAACAACCTGTTAGTGGAAAGTCCACAAAGGATAAAAACAGGGACCCAAGGAAACAGCTCTCTAACTTCATTGCATTTATACATAGAAGCAGCACCAAAATCTAGGGTTCATGTGACTTTCAAAAATGCTCTTGCCAGCCTTTGTCACTATTGGCTTCTTAACCTATTTACTTTAACTCTTATTTTAGGAGTGATTCCCAAATTGTAAGTCCAAAAGCCACGCTGAGTACAGACCAGATTCTGGTGTTCTTTGGAAGACTGATGGACTCCACTTGCCATCTCTTTCCCCCTGAGAAATACGGACTGCAAATTCATACACAGTGTCTGGAATCAGGTTCTCAATCAACACACGTCTGTTGGTGACTTGCTTGTAATCCCACCTGGCGGATTCCCCCTTTTCTCGATGGCGCACGGTGTACTGTCTGTAAGAAAATGCGACACAATGATATATCCAAATCTCAGCAACTGAACACGAGGTTCCTTGCTGTCTTTCCTTTACCGTAAGGGATGACTTCTGGAAGCAAGTAGGGAAATCAAAGAGGAGAAAAATCCAAATTTTTGACTATGTTACTGGCTCAAAGAATCCGCTTAAGTTTCATGTGAAGGTCCTAGCACAGGCCAGGAAAGACGGATCTTACCGCCTTTTCAAGAGCAGAAAGTCTTAACTGCTCAAAAGACCAAGGAGCAGATTATAAAGAGAAGGGATGGAAAGGAGATGGGTCTGGGTAGGCAACTACCTCACCAACTACCTCATGCTGAGTACAGACCAGATTCTGGTGTTCTTTGTTCTTACCTCGCCAGCGGTATGTGTGCACATTTGCATCTATGGAGGCATGGAAGGGGCAACATTAAAGGCCAGAGAAGACCTAAGGTGTTTCAGATCTCCAGAAAAAAAGACAAAAAACTCATTTCACGCCAAATCAGGCCTATGCTCCATAGATTTGGGAACAAAGGGAACAAGTGGTTTTGAGTAGATTTATTGCCATGAAAAGGAAACAAAAATGTGTAACAAATAGAAAGGGACTGAGGACCTTATGAAAGTGATTCTGGTGTGTGATTATCCGAGAGAGAGAAATGCTACGTGACCAAACATGGAAAATTCAACAGCCCCAGACAGCAGATACCCTCAAGAGTTGCAAACGCTGTTTGCTGGATTTCTTTTCAAAGAAATCTTTGTAGCCTCTTTGCAGTGGAAAGCACTTGATCCATGGAAAGTGTGCTATTTGCTACATACAGTATGTCAGGAAAAGGCTTGAATTGAAGACACGCCACGTCACTTAACATGACAGTTCTGCTGAGAAAACTCAAACCTTCTCTGGTTTGCAGCAAAATGCTGGAAATCAAAGCCCAATGGTAATCAGGGACACTTTATGTTGGGGAAGGCCACGTGTCTAAGGAGAGAATCACTACACATCTCCTGAGGTCTTTAAAGAAATGCAGTTATCTTCCACTTGCAGACAGTGAAAGGAACTATCTGAATAACAATTTTCATGTGTATATAATCTCAACATTCTGTGCCATTCAGATTAAACTACATGCCCTTCTCCTGGCTGTAGATAGGTTCAAAAATTAGTATATAATAAGTAGGCCACAAGAGGGACTGTACCTAACAAATGCAAACACTGTAACCTAATTCTTTGTACCCTCAAATTAACCTGAAACAATAATTTAAAAAATTAAAATTAAATAAAAACAAGAGACCATCAAATTTTGGGCTTTCTCTTGGTTATATAAACTATTTGGTCATTGAATACATAACATTTTGATGGCTATATTTAATATACCACTAACCAGAAATGGTGTTCCCAGTGGCCTTTTAACATACAAATTATTTGAACCATAGTACTGGGTTTTTTTCTATTGCTATAGCAAATGAATATGAAAACACCATTTAAGAGAAAATAAGGAAAATTTTCTTATGCATGAACAAGCTGGGCATGAAGCATTTCAGTGTTGGATAAATGTCTAAATGGGAAACCACTTAGTGTCCACCATGCTACAGAAATTCATCTTGCTGCAACTCTCCCTGGTAAGATTGCTCCTGAGTTGGGTCTGGCACATGCACAGAGCATGAATGAGACAAGGCAAAACCCAAATGGAACAAAGAAAGAGACTTCCGGACACAAGATGAAACTCTGAGCAAGTAAGGTGTGAGGTCCTGCTATGTGTGTCACACACAGGCCCTGGGAGCATCTGATTTGTGAGAAATGCACAACCATACTTGGGATTAACTAGATTGTCATAAAATATTCAGCCACTAAAAAAACAAAGACTATATGATTCTCTCGATTGATGCAGAAAAAGCTTTTGACAATATCCAGCATCCCTTCATGATCAGAACACTTAAGAAAATTGGTATAGAAGGGACATTTCTTAAACTGATAGAGACCATCTACAGCAAACCCACGGCCAATATCGTATTGAATGGAGTTAAATTGAAATCATTTCCACTTAGATCAGGAACCAGGCAAGGCTGCTCATTATCTCCACTGCTCTTTAATATTGTAATGGAAGTTTTAGCCATTGCAATTAG
>CAUYRH010103451.1:0-65889 GCA_963574655.1 Perodicticus potto | reverse complement strand
TTGGGAGGAGGAGGCAGGAGACTCGCTTGAGCCCAGGAATTGGAGGTTGCTGTGAGCTGTGATGCCACAGCACTCTATCCAGGGTGACAGCTTGAGGCTCTGTCTCAAAAAAAAAAAAAATTAGAATAATAGGGAGATGGTCATTTTGGCAAAAATTAAAACTGCTGAGGACATCACCTTGGTGACAAGGACATGGAGCAAGCCAAGCTCTCAAACTCTGCTAGTGGGAGTGAGTGTTGGCAAAAACCACCTGGCAGAAGTCTGGGAATGTCTGGGGAGGGTTAAAACATGAATGCCCCATGACTCAGTCATTCCATTCCCAGACATACATTTACTTTAAAGAATCCGCCCACTATGTGGGGAGCCCAGAGGATGATTCAAGAGTGTTCTAACAGTGATGTTCAAATTAGCAAAAACACAGACACATCCCAAATGTCCATCAACACAGACTGCTTCAGAGCAGCGAGAATAAATGAATCATGAGGCCCATGCATTAAGGGGTGAATCCCCGGCATGTGCTGCAGAGTGTGAAAGCAAGCTCCCAGAGAATATATCTGCAGAGATTCCATTTATATGAAGCTGAACAACACGAAACTAAATATATTATCAGGGTAAAATTCCCATAGATGTGAGGGGATGATAAACTCCAAATCTCAGAGAATGGAGGACCTGGGAGGAGAGAGAGGTGAGCACATGGGACCTGAAACTTTAGCAGGTCACCAGTCTTTAGGCTGGGCAGGGGATGAGGGTGTGTGTGTCATAATTACTTGGATATTTTAATCATGCTTTTGTTATTCTTTTGCATGTCTTTAATACTTAATAAGACCAATTTTTTTTTAAAGATGGCTGGGTGGAAGCTAGCCTCTGGTTAGAAGTTGGCTGAGTACATGGAGATTCTCGGGTGAGGGTGGGGGTGCATTGGCCACCCCCAGTGTCTGAGGCTCATTGGTCATCTCCCTGACCACCCGGCAGGCCCTCTGGGCTGCAGCATCTATCTGTTGCCCTGGCTCCCTCCCAGCAGCCCTGGCCTGATGTGGGACAGACACACATCTGTACACATCCCATCCACTCAACCCTGCACTCACCCCGTCTCACTACAGACCCGGATACTCCAGCAGACCCAGCCAAGCGCCAGCTTTCAGCTGTCACTCCCTGAGCAGAGCCGTAATAAAGAAATCACTGTTCTCACTTGACAAAGAGCAGATTTCTTACTAAGTAAACACTGATGTTTTGGTAGGGAAATTAGGTTATAAAATTGTGCCTGCAAAAGAGGCCATACAGATGGACTTGGTTACAATCTAGCAGCACAGTCAACAGCGGTTAATTCACTCACCTACTCTTTATCAGAGTCTCCCCCTCGGAGCAGACAGATAGGAAGGTTATCAACTTTTGCAAACATAAAAATCAAATAAAGCGTAAAAAGACAAGAGGGAAAAAGATAAGACTTTTTCTTTTCCTAGCAAAGTGAGCTCAGAGCCAGGGTGGGCAACCTGGAAGAGACCCTGGGTTTGCTCCACGTGGTTGCTGCAGCCAGGAATGTAGTAGCTGGGTCTGGGGAAGAGGCCCTGGGGGAGCCAGTCTGGATTTGGTATTCTCCGGTGACCTGCAGCACTGGGTAACCTCTAGGTATGTGGGGGCCTTTGTCTGTAATAGGAGCTGCCCCTAAGCCAAGCACTGCTGAGCTGAATCTTCCAGAAAGTTAAGGTTTTAAGCTTTAATGCCATGGGTGGGAATAAGAAAGTAGAACATGTGGGTGGGGGGGGGGGAGGTGCCAAGCGAAGTCCCTCCTTCAGTGGAGAGGCTTTCGGTACAAGGAGGACGTAGCTAGGGCCTGGGGTGAAGCAGTGAGAAAAGTGGGGGGTGGTTGGGGGGCTGGATAGGGAGATAGTCCTCCACACTGAGAATTCTTCAACTCTGGCCTCGCCTGCCAGAGTGGTGTATGGAATTTCCTTTCCTGGATGCTTGTCAACATTAGATGGATAATCCTGAATAGTTGAGATAAAACTCTCTTAGAGGTGGGTGTGCTACTGATTTTGACCAAGCTTTTGAGTCCATTAGCGTGTGCTTTGAAAAGGCTCCTACTGGTGTCTGCCTGGGATAGGACGCTCCACATTGGAACAGGGACAACCCTGATGGGCTGGGGCAGGTTGGGGGTGGGGGACACAGGCTGTCTCTGTGCCTCCTACAGATAAACACGTTCTGTTCCTGGTTTCCTGGTGCTCTGGGCTCCCTACCTCCCCTACCCTGCTTATAGCTTACCCCCCTGTCATGGCCCAATTTTTGTCCCCTCCCTTATCCCACTATGAGGTCCACGTAAACAACATGACTGTCCCTCTTCAGGCCAGTGTCTCCAATGCTTGGCATGAAACTGGCACGTCACCGACACTGGGTAGGTGCCTTCAGGTGAGTGGGCACTAAGGACATGCTCCCACTGAGTTTTAAGCAACTTTGTGCTTCTGCTGCTTGGCTTGGGAGGGACAGCCCAAATGCACATTTGGAAGTGCAGATCCTGCAAGGAGCAGAGGGGAGGAGCGGGCTCCCGACGTGCCCAATACAGTTCTCAGTGGGCACCGGGCATGCAGTCAATGCTGCCATGCTGGCTGCAGTGACAGAGGCTCAAGAGCAGCAGCAGTGACCCAGGAGCAGGGCACTGCTCACACGTCCCCTCAACACATGTTGACACTGGTTGGCAGCAGTGACCACAAGTGACATCACTTGCGATACAGATGAATCTAGCAACAATGAATCAGGCGGAATGAATGCCAGTGTCCAGACACTGGGAACAGCCTCTAACCAACACGGTTAATACACCAAAGCCCTGGGAACTGTCGTGAAATCTCCTTCCTCTCTGAGGACCATCAGGGTACAGGGAAGAGCTCAGGCCTGTGATCTTGGGAACCTCTTAGATCCTAGAACCTCCTAAATTCTGGGAATCTCCACTTTTCTCCTCTATAAATTGAGAAGAATATCACCCACCCTCCAGGTGTCGGGAGGATTGAGAGTGACATCATCAGCCAGACCCTGCAGCATGCCTGGAAGGAACGTGAGACTGCTTCTGGTGTCAGCATGGCAGTGACAAGAGCAAGGGTTTTCTGGCACTTACTCTGCCCCACACATGGCTCTACCTGCTTTTTATGCACTCATTTTCTAGTCCTTGCCACAGTTCCACATGGGGTACTACTATATTCCCATTTTAGAGATGGGGGAAATTGAGGCCTATGGAGGCAAAGCAGCCAGCTCAAAGGCATAGAGGAGGTAAGTGGTGCAGGTGGTATTTGAACATCTGCCTGCATCCTAGGGGTGTGGATAAGAAATGCCCACGACAATGGGGGGCCTCTGAAGGACAGAAGAGGCAACAAAAAGTCACCTCCCGAGCCTGTAGGACCTTTCTGTGTGGCCTCTCCCCAAAGCAGCTAAGCATGTCCTCCTCTGCAGCAGACACACCTCAGTTCTATATATGCAGATCTGCCTCCTTTCCTGCGATCCCCCCCACCCTGCTCTCAGCTGACCACACCAGCTCCCTCCAAAGCCCAGAGCCAGGCAGCTCCTCTTCTGCGAGGGATTGGCATTCTGCAAAGATCAAAGACCAGACCATCTTATCAGACACGTTCCTCATTAAACTTTTACAGGCCAGATTCCATTATAAATGAGCTGTCTGTCCCAAGCAGCCGAGTGAGAGTTCCTGGCTTTGGGAATCTGAAGCTCTCAGAGCCAGGGGAGATTTTAGCAACAGGGAACGGGGGTCAAATTTCAAATTCCCAGGTTCAAATCCCAGCTGTGCTACTGACAAGGTGTGTGTCAGTGGAAAGGCAGTCGGCCTTCCCGTGCTTGGTTTTCTGCATTTATCAACTGGGTGTGGGAATGCATCAGAGAGGGTTGGGCACTGGCTCTTGCTGTCAGACCCCTGCACCCCACAGCCAGGATCTGCCTGATGGGGTCTCTAAGGGCCATTCACATCTCAACGAGTGAAGCCTCTACATCTATTTGTCACTCTGTCCTCAGACAGCCACTGTCCTACAAAGTACCAGGGCTTCTGTGCTTCCTATTTTCCTGTCTATCTTCAGACCTCTGAAGAGGTGGTCAGCCATGGTGGATTTTAAGGAAGAGCTCCATGGAGACGGGAGGGCAGCGTGGACCCCAGCGGAGAGGAGGGACAAGGCCCCATCAGGTCCCTGGGTCCACCCAACATCCTATCCCAGGTGGCAGGAGGACATGCCCTTTGGAAATCTCCTCCTTCCTCTAGGCTCTGGAAAGAAATGAACATGTTTGCCAAGGGAGGAGAAGGTTCTTCGTGAAACACAAACAAAGACAATCCTCCCTGAATTGTGAACGTGGGGTGCTGTGCCAAGAATCAAGAAGAAAATACTCGGATTTGTTTCTGCCCAACTCACTTCCTTTAGTGAGTGGCTGAGGACACTCATCAGGGCCTAGGCAGAAGCGGTGAGTCACAGGAGGAGCGGGCTGCTGTGTTTATTAATCTCACGATGAACCGGGACAGTCTTTATGGAACACTGACCTTGGAGAAAGCCATCTTCAAATCCCCACAGACTGGAAAGTTCATGAGCTCACCCCAGCAACAGCAAAGAAACTACTCTCTTAAGTGAAGCCACACCAACAAGGGGGCTAAATGTCCCCATTAATATGCAGTTGCGGGACAGAGCGGGGATCCAGACACTCCTAACGGCTCTCTCAGGGCCTCCGGGTAATGTGTACCTTGCGTGACCAAGTGTGCAGAGGATGAGGAGGCGAGGTCCCCACACCCACCAGCTGGCGCTCCCTCTCCTTCCCTGCAGTACCTGGGCTGGTATGTTGGCTTTACATGAGCTGATAGCTACAGCCCAGAGCCATCTGTCCCCAAAAGAGCCCCCTCCTCTCTCCTTTTCTGTGAAGGTTGGCCTTGGGCCGTTGACTGCCAAGGCAATGCAGATTGAGTGATCTGCAGGGAGCAATTAGCAGTGGTCCGGTCCAGAATCCCGGGAAGGAGGGTCATAGATGTCAGAGGTCCAGTACGGTGCCAGGCAGGAGGGCAGAGGATGGCATGACTCTCCCCGTGGAGATCTGTGGCTGTTTCCACCCCCCACACTCACTGCCTTCTGTAAAGTGAGACTATGAACAGGTTTAGGTCAACTCGGAGGGACTCAATTGCCAATGTGCTATCAAAAGGACCCAGGAGATTTTTAAAACCCCACGTTTTAGAGGTGAAGGTGTTATCAGTGAGAGAAAAAGCTCTACAACCTGCTGGCCCTGTGACATCAGAAGCCAATGAGCAGCACCAGGCCTGCTTTCCCGAATGTCGAATAAGCTGGGTGGCTGGCAGTGGTCCCCAAATTCTGGCCTACTGATACTTGTAAATAAGCAGACCCCCAGGTTTCACCCCAGACTGAAAACCTGAACTTCTGGGGTCAGGGCCTAGAAATGTGCACCTTGAAGATACCCCATTTGTTCAGATCTACAGCCAGGTTTGGGACTGCTGCATGGGGACAGTTTCTATAAGCCCTTCTAGGTGAGTAGCAGCTGAAATTGGTTCTCTCCGAAGCCCCAGGGCAGGGCAGGGCTAGAAAGGCCCCCACAAGCAACACAGGGAGTGCAAGGCTGAGTCCAGCCTCCTGAACTGGAGGCAGGAACTTCTACCTTCCCCTCCAGAGCACACGCTAATCGCGGCCCAATACAGCTGTGACTCATGCATATGTGACCAGCCTTGGTGTGGCTCCCATTTAGGGTCCAGGATGGCTTCCTCACAGACACCCAACCGGAGCTGCAGGGCGACTTTCCCCAGTCACCATAAGGTACAAACCCTCGGCAGGGCTTAACGTAGCTTCCTGCTGCGTTAAGGGAACCCTGCCATGCCACACCTCAGCTCAGTTCTCCACGACACCCTCGTGAGCCTGTGCCAGTTTGCTGGGTCCCAGAAGGGGTCCAAAGTGCTTCTCTTCCTGTTAGTGCCACAGGAGTCTTCAGAGACTGCAGGGAGAATGTGGCCGCCTTCACTCCTCACCCTCGTGTGGGATCTTGGAGACTCAGGAGGATGTCCCCACAGGGGTTGCAAGAGAACCTGCCCCCCCCCCACCAGGACCAGCAATAACAACCCCCAGACCAAAGAAGCAGGAGTCCATGGGCAGGGCCGTTTCCTCTTCCAGAAATGTGTGAGCAGCAGCAAGCTACGTTAAGCCCTGCCGAGGGTTTGTACCTTACGGTGGCTGGGAAAGGTCACCCTGCAGCTCCGGTTGGGTGTCTGTGAGGAAGCCACCCTGGACAGCTAAGCTCCACACCTCTGCCTCCCAGATCTGCAGCTGCCATTCTAGAGTGGTGGTCAGCCCTGGTCCTGTTCCCCGCCTGCCTGGGGCCCCTCTGTTCTCCTCACCATGGTCCCCCGCTTTCTCCCATCCACTCTTAACTGCTCCTACAGTTACCTGAAAATAAAACTGATTGGTCCCTCCTGCTCCTGGTCATCCAGTGGAGGAAATCCTCAACTGGAAAGAGAAAGATAACTTCCCTTTCTTCCCCAAGGGTTCTTCTTCAGCCCTACTTCCCATCTGCCTATGCCGAGGACAGTCTCCTCTTCTGAGGATATGTCATGGCCTCGGCCTGCCATGGGCCCTCTTCTCAAACAGGCAGACAGGAGACCAGTGATAACAGATGCAAACGTCTACTGGACGGTTCTGAAATGTTCTAGATGCTTCACTCACATTACCCTATTTCCTTCTCAAAATGACTCAGGAGATGTGTCTCCTCCACAGACCAGAAAACCGATGAACACAGAGATAGTGGATTTGGTGCTGGGTTCAAGGCAGCCTCCTAGGCCAAGACCCAGCAACAGCCGGCTCTCAAGTGATGGTTGCGGAGGAGCGCAAAATGAGAGAATGCAGGGGAGCACCCCCTGCAGCCTTCCTGCACTGGCTGTGGCATCCCCAGGGCAAGTGGGATCCTTCAAAGGAATGGGGAAGGGTCCTGGGTGCCTGAGCAGTGGGGCCCAGAAAGGGCGAGGACAGAGCGGCAGGTAAACCCGTGAGTGGGTCACCAACTCAGAGCAGCAGGCAGAGGCTCAGACTCCGCTGACAAGAGATGACACCGCACCTCATTTGCTGTGCAACATTTGTGTAATTAGACACATTTGGTGCCAGCAAGAAGGAGCAGGCTACAACACGGGCTTGATGGATCGGGGTGCTCCACCGGGCTCTGACCACATTAATCACAGAAGCCAGAGCCATGGGGCTGTTTTTCTCTAGGCTTTGTCCTGGTTCCCAGCTGAGCACTGTGAGAAAAGGAGGTGAGGGGTGGGCTTTCTGGAGTTCAGGGCCAGCTCAAGGGCTTCGCCATTGTCCCCTTTTGCCCTGAATAGGAATGGACTGTCCCAAGGATAATGTGAAGCTGCTGAAGTCCACTCCAGCTGGATTGGGGGAATCTGGGAACACTGTGCTGCTGCCCATCATGGGGCTTTAACCAGCCTAGTCCCTCCTTGGCTGGGGAGGGGATGTGCACCCAGGAGCCTGGTCCCTTTAGCTGCTCACCTGGCAAGGATAACGGGTGGTGGTCCTTGTGCCTCTCTGGGCCTCAGTGTCTCCATCTGCTGGATGAAACTCAGATAGGACAACCAGGAGGATGAGCTAATAAAGCACACCAGGCTCCAGGCTGCACCCACCCTGCACAGCGCCGGGCAGATTACAGGCAGTCCCCAAGCTACAAACATCCAACCGACCTGCGACTTACACTTACGAACGGGGATTATTACAGATAATAGGTAAGTGGACCTGTTCCAACTTACATACAAATTCAACTTAAGAACAAACTTACAGAACCTATCTTGTTCATAATCCAAAGACTTCCTACGCTGACATGCTTTATTACATTCTATTTGGGGACGCCAGACACCCCACTGGGACTTGGTGATGACAACTGACCTGGATAATGACCCCTAAAAAGTCCACATCCTAATCCCTGGAACTTAAAAATGTTATCTTCTGTGGAAAAAAGGAATTTGTAGATGTGATTACATTAAAGATCTTGGGATGGGGAGACAAGCCTGGTTGTCCAGGAGGGCCCTGAAACCAATCACACACATATCTCCAGGAGAGAGGCAGAGAGAGAAAGCTACCATGGATGAGGAAGGTGCTGTGAGGGCAGAAGCACGAGAGGAAAGGTGTGGTGGTGTGAGGTTGGGGCTGTAAGCCAAGGAATGCAGGCGGCTTCCCAAAACTAGAAAGGTCTAATGAAAAGATTCTCTCCTGGGGCCCCCAGAAGTCACCAGCCCTGCCAACACCTTGGCCTTAGCTCCATAAGACCTACTTTAGATTTCTGGGCCTCCAGAACTATATAAGAATAAATCTGTACTATTTTAAGCCACTAAGGTTGCAGAAATTTGTGACAGTAGCAAATGAAATGAGTACACTGCCTTTCAGGTGAGAATTGAGCGCCTGGTGAGGGGTGAGGCTGTCTCACAGGCTGCTGGCATCCACAGCCCACTTCCCTACATGCTCTGCAAACCCCATCCCTCACTGGCCAGGAGGGAAGCAGGCCCAACCCAGGGCTTGTGAATGGCACAGGCTGGGAGCGACTCAGGCCACTTCTGGGCCCAGGGCTCCCCATCTGCCCGGGGAGGGGTGGCCCTGAGAGATCACCTCGGTCAGTGGTAGGCCTCTGGTTACACCTGGAGCTCTCCAGCTTAAGTCTGCAGGAGCATCACCTGGATGGC
Organism: Perodicticus potto; assembly: GCA_963574655.1. NCBI lineage: Eukaryota > Metazoa > Chordata > Mammalia > Primates > Lorisidae > Perodicticus > Perodicticus potto. The sequence continues at coordinate 57,200 of CAUYRH010103451.1, read as the reverse complement.
GTGTCAAATACAGACAGTGGCCCATTCCCAGAGTCTCTGACTCAGCTGTCTAGGTGGGGCCTGAAGACCTATATTATTCCTAACAGGCTCCTTGAAATGCTGATGCTACTGGCCAGAGATTCTGGGAATCTGTGAGCTAGGGGCAGTGCCTTAAGAAAGGGCTGTATGTACTGCCTGGAAGGGGTCAGCTGGACCTCACAGAAGGACTTGTGGTTCCTACTTATACCCTAAGAAAAGGGCCAACATGTAGCTGAAGGCCTGGGGCATGGGGATCCTAATTTGAATCCTACTTCCTAATTGGGTGACCCTGAGGGTTAGTAATCTAACCTCTTACTACTGCCTTAGTTTTTCCATCTATAATATGGGGAATAAAAAGAAAAACAATTTTAAAAAATTATAACATGGAGAAGACACAAAATGATTGTCTCCCGGGGTTGTTGAGGAGATTGAATGACAGGAAAACACATGACGTGCTCACGCAGGGCCGCATCACAAGGTCAGTTACAGTGAGGAACAGTAGCATCAGTGCTGGGGTCCTCTCACACTTCTGATGTTGCCCCTAGGTGTGTAGGGAGTTGTCAGCCAGGACATATACCTGCAAAAGGCCACACCTGTGTGGATTCTCTCTGCACGGAGCTCTCAGCATTCCCCACATCTCCTGACCAGCACTGAAGGCTGGTGCAGGCCATCACTGTGAGGCAGGTTTCAAGGGTCCAGGATCCGTGTCACTGAGTCAACCAAACAAATGTCACAGACAGGAAATCAGGAGCACCAACCCCCTTCCAAACAGAGACTGAGCTCCCCTGATATTCCTAGGATTCTCAGATGACATCACCTGAGCATTCTGGGGGTGGCCCAACGAATCCCAAACATGTGCACCTGGCAGAGGCTGCCAGCCTGCTGTCTCGGCCACCTGCAGGTAGAGGACTCTGCAAGTGGGTAGAGGACTCTGCAAGTGAGCAGAGGGCAAACACCATCCCATCATCCTAAGGCAGACCTAAGGCTGCTGTAGCACATCCTAGTCACATGAGAACCAGGTACCCGCACTGAAATAAAACGAAAAGTTACCAACATGTCAAAGGACACAGAAGACAACTCAAAGGGACTACCAATGGCCATATCTGGGACAGTTTTAACAACACAATGAGGGGTAATGACAATAGAGTATAACCTATAAGAGAACATGGATAACCATGCATCCCTGTGGACATCATTAAATAATCAGGAAACATGGGGAGGGCATAGCTCTTCCTTACAGTGGATTCCAACCAGCAAACGTGGACGGAGGGAAATAGAAAATCTGCATTTGGCAAACACGTTGTTACTATTTCTTGCAAGAACCATCAATGGATGTTTAAGGTAGCATGTGAAAACATGATAAGAAATAGCACAGTACCAAATTCTCAAAGAATTACCCCACAAGATACTAATTAGCTACAAAAGGAGCAACGTTAAAGTGGAGGGGCCGGCAGACACCCCATGACCGAGCAGTCAGCACTCCCAGCACTGAGAAGGATGGACATCCCGCGCCTCCCGACAGGATGCCTGGGAACGACATGACGGCACTCTCAGGGTATTAGTCCCAAACTCCATCACAGCAACATTAGGCAAATCTAAACCATTTTATACAGCAACTAGCCAGTAGTCTTTAAAACTACCAGGATCACGGAAGACAGAGATCAAGGAACTGTCCAAGATTAAAGATGATTAAGGAGGCATGACAATCAAATTTCAACGTGGGATCCAGAACTAGATCCTGAACCAGGAAAACAGACAACTGACCAAATTTAGGCAAGGTTTGCAGTCTAGTTAACAGCATTACACCCGTCTTTGTTAACACTGGAGGAGCTGGGTGAAGGTTATACAGGAGATCATTTATGACATTCACCACTGGTTTCATACATCTGAAATCCTCTCAAGGTAAAACATTAAAAAGCAAAAACATATTTTTAAGAAGACAGTAAAAGTCTCAGGTTTGCTATGTCTTGGGGAGGAAATGGGTATCCCGGAAGAGGACTCTTCTCAGGTAAGGTGCTTTCGGCACAATGAGAGCTCAGCAAGTGTCATTAGCTTCACTTGGGACAGGAAATGCGAGGGGTGGCAGGGTCTGTCTCCAGCAGGTGGAGTGCAGGGAAGGGGCTCTTGTCTCAGCAAATACCAACTGTGCACCTACCAGTGTCAGCTGCTGAAGATACAGAAACGAGAGGGAAACTCAGAGCCTGCAGGGAGGCCGATGTGGAAACAGGTAATTCTGTGTGAATCTGGAGCAGAAGCCCCCACTCAGTGTGGGGACCACAGTGCCACAGGAGGAGGTGGCTCCTCAGCTGAGGCGGGCTGCAGAGGTGAGGCACAGAGACGGCGGGCAGGTCTACATGTGCAGCAAGCACAAGCAGCAGCTTGGTGTGGACAGAGGGGGCTGGTGGGCTGTGGGCACCTGGGCCAGCCAATCGGGAGCAGCAGAGGGTGGTGGGAAGGTAGAGGCCTCTCTCCCAGAAGGAGAATGGATGGGGCTGAGCCTTCAGTCAGAAAGACCAAGCAAACTGACACCTGCCATAGGCTGGGAGGCCCTGGCTGGGAATGAAGTGGACAGGGTTGGCGGGAGGCGACACACTCACGCCCTTCCTCCTGAGGGCTCAAAGCAGAGAACGGAAAGGGACCCCCGAAGCATCACTGTGAGCCTGTCCTAAGGGTGACCTTAGGCATGAGTAGTGTCAGCATAATTCAGAGCACCCACTTTCACTCTCTCCAAAGGCTTGAACAAGGTCACCTTATAGAGCAGCGGTTCTCAACATGTGGGCCGCGACCCACAGGAACTATATTAAAGGCTCGCGGCATTAGGAAGGTTGAGAACCACTGTTACAGAGGATCCTTAGGCATGGATGGATAAAAAGCCTCAAAGCAGGTCTGGCACACCAGGGAAGCCTGAAGCCTTAGAAGTGGTGATGTGGGTAAGGAGGTGGGGTGGGAGGGCAGCTGGTGTCCATGTGCCACCCACACACATGCTCACGTGGGGTCCCACGTCTGTGCACTCAGAGGCAGCAAAGGTGTATGCCCACTCAGGACAGTGCAGATCAGGAACCCCGCCAAGACAGAGGAAGTAGGGGTGGCCAAGGCCACCAGCCTGGCCTCCTGGTGACAGGTGCCCGCATGCTAGGAGCAGGGAGCAGAGGGCAGGACTTACCCGTGCACACCGTGGACAGAGTGAGGCTCGTAATGGTACCTTCCCTCCTGGTGTCGCATGTCAATCGGGAAGGGCGCATGCAACGGTGGCAAGAGGTGCTGTGGCACTGCGGAGGGGGAGAGAGAAACAGGACTTCACAAACTTTTCCCCTCCCTCAAAAAGCAATTTTCAAAGTGCTTTAAAGCTCAATGAATTTCACAGCAAGAGCAGCCAGGACGAGGGACTCCACGATGCCCCCGCTATCACACACCCACGGAGAGGGATGAATAAATAATCAAAGTCCGCCTGAGAATCCTACATCTTCCACATAAAAGATCCCCAACTGCGCTCTTGACAAAGACAAGCAGCTAAGCGCTCTTTGAACTCGGGGAGATTATAGGCAGGGCCACGAATCTGGGCTCAGACGCAAATCAGGGCTGACACAGCGACAGGTTTCAACTCCGTCAGCTTCTGCCCATCCTGGCCTTGGCTGTGTGTGGCTCCAGCAGCACCAGGCTGTGGCATCGGGATGCTGCAGTGCACAGACTGGAAAGATTTACCTGGAACCATCTGCAAAGGCAGGGCCCACTCTGATGGCACAGCCAGCCTCAGAAGGCCAAATCCCCCCACGCTGCCTGTCCCATCTTGTCGGCAATCTCAAGCGGACTTCTATGAAGATGGGCTGATTCTCCAGCTCTTAATATTAATTACTGACCCCACCAGTGTTGGCGGGTGCCCCCAGGATTCCATACCCCAACACGTGAGCATCAGTTTCCAGAGCTGAGTCAGCCTCCTGTCTGAACTTGGCCTGCCCTCAACAAATCATCATGATAATTGTGGGATGCTCTTTGTTTATTAAAAAAAAATTCCTAGGTACCCTAGAGGCAAACGTAATTATAGGCTTTAGGAAAACAAGGCTCTTTAAAAAGTAGGGAAAAGGGTTAAACAGTGGAGATTTCTCAGCTAACCTCCCAGTCTGAAGGCCACAGGCCAGAGGGAAGCAAGGCTGAGTCCGGATTTCTGAATAATTTAAAGAAGTTTGAAGGGATTTGTTTTACATACATACAGGTCAGCTGACTGCTAGGGCTACCATAACAAAAATGCATGAAAATAACGTGCTGTCTCTGTGCAAACAGATTCCAACATGGTACTATAAACACTTTGCATTCTTTTTTTCCTTTATTGTGGTAAATAACACAGAAAATTTACTATTTTAACCACTTTTACATGCACAGCTGAGCAGGATTAAGTACATTCACCTGGTACAACCATCACAACAGCCTTCTCCAGAACAGAAACTCTGCACCAATTAAACACTAACTCCCCGTTCCCCCTCAAGACTCTCCCCTGGCAACCACCTTTCTACCTGTGTCTCTACGAATTTCCTATTCTAGGTATTTCACACAAGTAGGAGCATGTAATATTTGTCCTTTTTTGTGACTGGCTTATTTCACATAGCATAACATTCTCACGGTTCATCCAGGTAGCATGTGTCAGAATTTCCTTTCTTTTTAAGGCTGAAGAGTACCCATTCTTTGTGTGTATATATCACATAGTATTTGTCCACCCATCTGTCAATGGACACCTGTGTTGAAACAATGGAGTTTTAGTGGGAGAAAACTTTTCTCCTGAAATCTTATCTTTAATAATTCCATAGTAATAGTAGCACCTTCCATGGGGACTGAGAAAAAAGAAAGCAAATCGTCTCACCCTGTGTTAGTCAAAATGCCTAACTCTGAATCAAAGAGGAACTGACCACAGACACAACAGTGGGCACGTGAATCAGGCCTCTGGCCCAGCTCTCACTTCCAGAGCCACTGACTACTAGGAAAACCACCCGCTTCCCGAGGCCCTGTCCCTGAACAGGGGAGCCCGTGTATGTGGCTATGGCTCAGCAGCTGTAACAAGACCACCAGGTGCTCTAGAAGCCAGTCAGAGACCACTCACCAGCTGTCTGACTTTGAGCAAGTTTCTTGATCTTTGTGAAACTCCATCTGTTCATCTGAAAATGGATAACGAGGCTGGCTAAGGCGCCAGCCACATACACCTGAGCTGGCGGGTTCAAATCCCCACCCCGGCCCGCCAAACAACAAGGACGGCTGCAACCAAAAAATAGCCAGGCTTTGTGGCAGGCACCTGTAGTCCCAGCTGCTTGGGAGGCTGAGGCAGGAGAATCACTTGAGCCCAGGAGTTGGAGGTGAAGCCACAGCACTCTACCGAGGGCGACAGCTTGAGACTCTGTCTCAAAAAAAAAAAAAAAAAAAAAAAAAAAGAAAGAAAAGAAAGAAACAAAGAAAAGAAAAAAGAAAATGGATAACGAGCTATCTACATGGCTACTGTGGAGATATAAAAAGTTCGCATAGAGATGCTCAGCCCAGAGCCTGTGCAGGTAGGAAGCACTCAGCCAGTCTTATTATTGGGTGGTGACTTACAGACCTGGGGTAACTGTGCTTTCCTAAACCCCTAGAGGAACAGCAGGAAAATTGGGTTCACTTTCCCAAATGTGTAGGAAAGGGGTGTTTTTAAAAAATGACCAGGCAGACCCGATTGCAGGATTGCCACCAACATTAAAATGGTTTGTTTCTGTGTAGTTTTGACTGTTTCCCTGCATATTAACCAACTCCTTGAAGCAACTGTGCCCATTTCACAGATGAGAAAATAGATAGAGGCCAATGGTGATTTAGGCCTTGCCCAAAGTCACAGCACTGAAAAATGACAGTGCCAAAAGAATTCAAGGCTAGGGATGGCTGGCCCCACATCCAGCCGAAATGAATCCTGTCCCTGCCATTTTATGTACTATAGTAACAAACTCACTGTGCTATGAGTACCTCTTAAATACCAACTCCCAGGTCTTCACAGCAAGCTCAAAGCTGCATTTGTTCATTTGAAATGGATAACTTGCTACCTGAATGGTTGCTGTGAAGATTTAAATGCTCTTGGGTCAGTACCCAGGCAGTGCTTGGCCTCCACCCTCCCTGGGGTTTGCAATGAGCAATTTGTCCCAAGCCCTAATGGATGGTAAATTTATAGTGTGATTATGAATGTGGGGGACTCCAAACATTAGTGATCGCTGCTGTCACCAGCAGTAAGACTGGCTCTGACCTGCAGAGGCTGAGCACCCCAGGAAGCAGCCTGAATGCTGGCTCATCCCTCGGCGCCTTGGGTTTTCTTATGGAGGCTGAGGAGGGGGCCCTAATGCTGTCAGAGCACAGGGCACCCCCACACCCACCCCACATCTGTGAGCTGAGATGCTCTCTTAGGATTCACGACTCATGCAACTTCAGCCAGGTTTAAAGATAGGATGAGCTTTTGAATTTACCAGGCAAACCCGAGGTGGAGGCAACATGAGGCTGCCTATGCTGCCCCACAAAACTAAGCTTTGCATGGGGGTTTGCATCGTGTGTGGTGCATGTGTACAGATGTGCACGTGGGGTAAGCGCATGTGGAGTGTCTGTACAGCACGTGGTGTGTGTACACGTGTATAGTCTGTGTGTGTGCATGTGTTGTATATGGGGGTATGTATATGTGTGGTGTGTGTAGCATGTCGTATATGTGGTATATATGCTTGTATGTGTGTGTTAATGTATGTACACATGTGTTATATATGCAGTATGTGGTTATATCTGCATGTGCGGTGTGAGTACGAGCTGTATGTGTATGTGTGTTGTAAGTGTGTACATGTGTACGTGATGCAATGCAGTGATGTCGGCGTGAAGATTAACTAAGCTACAGCAGAGGGCCGAGTGCCGGTGGAGAGAGAGAGAAGGTCCTTCAGACTGCGCAGGCTGCGGGAAGGACCTCGGGATTTGTTTCTGAGCAACTTGGGGAGCCTCTGAGAGGTCCTCAGCGGTGGTGTGGGACAGTGGCACACATCCTCCAGGAATCCCAGACTGGCCCTGTCACTAGGTGGCCACAGGACTTGGGAGAAATTATGTCCCCTCCCCGGGTCTCACATTACTCTTCCCTACAGCAGGGATTACAGGAGCTCAGAGGGCCCCTCCTACCAGCACAGTTCTGCTGTCCTTGAATGGTCACAGGCTTCGCAGGAAATGGACCATGCTTATTCCAGCCAGACATCCAGAGGCTTCAGGAGCTTGGGGCACAGGTGCCAGTTCATCTTTACGGCCCAGTATGTCTAACGCACTGGCCGAGAGGCCCTTCTGACTCCACTCAGCCCTCCAGCCCCAGAGCCTGTGCCCAGGTGTAGCGGGGTGACACCAACACATAACCCCACACAACGCTCCCCTATGGAAGACTGACCCTGACTCCTCTGAGGTCCTGGGATCCTCAGACCAGCACGGATCAGCCCCACATGACCTGATGAAAACCTTTGCTCAGAGCTGAGGAGGAGGAAATTCCACTCCCAAACTCCTGCAAGAAATCCCTCCATCCAGAGGCCTCAGAAGGCAGACATAAGAACACAAGCTGCCTTCCTGTGACACGCCAAATGAGACCCTTGCACATAGTGACATATTGTTCTCATTGTCGGCTCTTTTGTTAAAAAAAAACAAAACAAAACACACCAAACTAAATCATGTCCTTCCGGCAGAGGGAGAAACACATACACGCACACACGCCCATCTCATATGCCATTTCAAAGAAATGACTCTCTTTGTAAGTTTCTGAGGAAGAAACTCTCAGATGGAAATTTTCGATGACTCTCCTCTCCCCGCCCCCCACCAAAATAAATGAACATTTGATTTTGATCCCATAAAGAAAGAGCAACAAGCTGAGAAGCTGGGGATAGCACAGTGACGGCTTTTTCAATAACCCCCCCAGACCTTTTCTGTGTTACAGCTCCCCGGCTGGCGATGCTGGGGTGAGGGCGTCGAAGTGCCCTGGGTATGATGATCTTGCCATGTGAGTGAGCGGGGCACTGAAAGGGGGCAAGGAAAGCCCTTCCTTGGAAGCTCAGCTCAAGTCAATGCCCCAATAGTAAGGATCGGTGAATTACTGGGGAGAAGGGCAGCAGAGAGTTTAGACAAAGACTTGGAGAACCTGGGTCATCGAAACATGACCGGGCAGCCCGCATCAGCAGCCAGAGGAATTCTCCTAGGATGAAGTCATATGTTGCCACAATGTGGAGGCGCTGCCCTGTGGAGTGAGCTCCAAGAGAGGCCCCAGGGGCTGTCTTATGGTCAGAGGGGCCAGCCAGGTGGATGTGATGGGGACACCCTGACCCTCTGGGCTGCCCTGTCCCTAGGAATCAGCATGGTCTTCAGGCAGTGTGGCCTCTTCTAGCAAGACTGCAGGAGGGAATCAGCTGGAGGCATGTGGGCCGGGGTGCACAGGGAGCTGAGGCCTGACTATGCACAACCCAGCACAGAATTTCAAGGAGGCACAGATACACCACAGGGCAGCTCGAGGGGATTTGAAAAGGGGCCAATGGCCAGGTTGGGGCATGGATCCCCATCCTTCTTGGGCATCTATCTGACCCATGCCCTGGGGTTGCCTTGCAGGAGGCTGGTCACTGGAAATCAAGAATAAGAGCTTGGAGGCCTTTGGTTCGCCCTCAGCTCATGGCCTGTGGCCCTGGGACAGGGAAGCCCAGTGATTCTCAGCATTGCTGACGAGGGCTCCATGGCAGCTGGCTCTAATGCTGTGTGGTGTGAATCCCAGAGGGACAGCGATGGGCCCACAGAGAGAGAGAGGGGTTCCTGTGGAGCAGCCACTCTGCACACACCAGGCAGGCCCTGTGTCAGGACCGCAGGCCCCCAGGCTCTGTCTACACGCCACATCAGGTGACCACTGTGTGACCGTGCATGCCTTCCCAGCCTCCAGGCCAGCAGGTGCTGTTGGGTACAGCTCTGGGGAACCCGGGGAAGGGCTCTGGGCTTCCAGTTTCTCTCATTATGGAAGGCTCTGCTCGGGATTCCCCAGTTAATGACATTTGTCATGCTCCTCTACCTTAGACTTCTGGCATCTTAAGTACTATGTGGTATAATTTTTTTAAACAAAATTTACATTTGTGGTGCATATTTGAAGGGTCAGGAGAAAACTTCTAAATGCGGATTAAAAACGTTTTCACATAGTAAATGAGAAAATATCATGAATGTTATATCAATAAGGTTGATAAAAATATCTCCGATTGTATGTGAAGCCCACACACTGTACCCCATGACTGAATTATTGTACACAGCTATGATTCAATAAAAAATAAAAAAAAATTAAAAAAAAAAAGCAAATTGAGCTTGAAAAAGTTGAGAACAAATTCACACTGAAGTACAGATGGTTTACTGGTTGCTCTTCTCCTAATGGAAGGACCTAGGCACAAGAGATGCCCATGTCTTTGACAAAGAAGGTGCTAGTGTGGAAAGGAAAAACGGGGTGGTGGGGGTGGGGGCAGCTGGAAGTGAGGTGTGTACACTTCACCATCAGGCTGAAATCAGTCTTGCTCATGAAGTGCACATCAGTCAGTCAAATGACAGTCCTCCGGAAACTCATCCTCTTGTCTAAGGAGCCTGGATGGCAGCAGGAAGCATGTGGGTCGTGATTCCAGACAGATTCAAGTGTGAGCAGTTCAGTCGTGTGCTAGCAAGGGACCCGTGCTCTAAGCTTCAGTTCTGTCATCTGTAAAATGGGAATGACGTGAAGCTCCTGTTGGCTCCTGTAGAGGAGGAATTCAGTAAGTGGCAGTGCTCTTACCCGTCTCTCTAAACCTCAGAGCAGCCACAGCCTGCCGCCAGCCAAGGCTTCTGGACTTAGGCAATGTCTGAGTACTGTGCTCGTGTGCTCTAGAAGCCGTTGAGATCACGAGGCACGAAGCCTGTTTACGGGGAGTACACCTTTGTATAGACTGTCAAAGCTGGAGAGCCTGACCCTATGTGACTCGCACAGGTCCTCACAGCGCAGACTGCCAGATGACCTTGGAATCAGGGAAGAGAGATTTCCATGGAAACTGGAGAAACCAGGAAGGCTCCCTGGAAGAGGGGACTTTGGAGCTGGGTCCTGAAGGGTCAGGACTGAGAGAGCCAGAGGAAGGGGGAAGATGACAGGCTCTTCAGGCTTGGGGACAGGTTTTGGTCTGAGATTGAGCTGTGTGCAGCGTGAGCCCTGGTGTAAACCATGTGGTCTCTCCTGTACCCACAGGATTAGAAGCATCTCTTCCTGGGGTCCACCAGGGGAACAACTGATATAGTGTACACAGTAAGAGCCACATTATGGAGCATCCACTAAGCCCTGGCATCAGTGCTTCTCAGGCCATTGCTGGGCCCCATCCCCAGAGTCCTGCTTCAGTGAGCCTGGGGCATTTCTGACATTCCCACAGTGCCCATGCTGCTGACCCCGGGACCACACTTGGAGACCCACAGGCTCTTTTACATTTCCAGCAACCACCAGAGTTCCCACGTAAGCAATAGTGGGGGAGATCATTGCTCACACCCATGCCTACCAGGCACAGCACTACCAAGAGAAATTCAGCATGGGTTCATCAGAGAGGCAGCCATGGGGGTGACATTTGAATCCTGGTGACCACTAAGTTGTCCCATTTTTCAAGGCTCCTGAGTAGTGGCAGCAATTGGTCTAGGCAGCGTGTGGAATGCAGGCTTCAAAGGCATCCAGGAGTAGCTTTGTGATGCTACAAGAATGAAGGCACATTCCAGGCTGGGAGGCCTTGGTCCAATGTGAGACTCTGACAGTTTCAGGGACCAACCCTCAGACGTGGACTCAGATGACCTGGTGCTGTAGAGTGGGGACAAGTCAGTGGCCTAAGAATCTGAGCCAGCAGGCACTGAATGAGCATGAGAGTCAGGAAAGCCTCAGTCCCCAGGGCCTTATGCAAATGGGACTATGATTCTCAACAATCAGCCACAGGACAAGGCACTCCCAGAGGCTACGCCTGATGCCCAGCCACTGCCCCACAGGAAGCATCTAATAAGAATGATATCCTGAATGGCCACTCCACTACATGCAATTAAAAAGTATTTCTGTCTCACTTGGGGGGACAAAAAGGGGGCAATTAAAATCAGACAGGAAATTCCAACACTACAGCTGACTATTGTCCAGCCAGCTGAGGCTCTGGAGGCTCAAGCAGGACCTGGCAGGACCACGGCCTCTGCTGGGCCTGCCCACACACACTGTCCACCCCAGGCCAAGGTGTTACCTGACAAAATAGCTGCTGAGAAAGCGCATGCTGGGCTGGGGCCAGCACAAGCCACTCCACTCTAGGCAGCATCCTGAGGCTGATTTCCAGACCGGGGCAAGCAGGGACACAGAGCAGAGTGCACATCCAAGGGCTAGGAGCGCGCTCCAGCCAAAGCTGTGGGGAACCCTTGCCATGCAGAAGCCTGGGAAGTCGTAGGATTTGTCAGATGGTGGCCCTGGATGACAGGGAGACAGGCCATAGGAGACAGACTGGGACCAGCCCAGAGATGCCATACTGTCACAGTGGATGGTACTGGCTCAACCACTGACTCACTTAACCTTCCTATGCTTCAGTTTTCTCATCTGTAAATGAGGGAGACTGTGAGGTGAAGAGGGGCTAACATGTCAAGGATGCAGAGCTATGATGCAGGAGGGTCCCAGAGTGCCAATGAGGCCATCTCCACTGACCTCTCTGCTAGCAAGGGGTGGGAGACTGGGGTAAACTCCAGAGGGGCCCCCAAGAGACTTCCGTCATCACAAGGAAAGGGGTTGGCTGTCCACCTGTCTGGGTGGATGAACGGGGTCCCTGATTAGAGAATTTCAGAGCCAGAAAAACATTAGGCATGGTCAAGCTTGATTAAGGTAGAAAACTCTGTCTTGGCCACAAAATCTATTCCCAGATAAGTAGTGTGCAGGGTCCCAAAATATATGACAGATTTGGAGCCCAGAGGACTATAGCTCCAAGGGTCCCTGGCACCTTGCAGAATGAAATTCAAAAAACAGGAATGTAGCCCTAGGGCCAGAGAAGAGGGTGAGCAGTGAGTTGGTACTGGGTCCCAGTGCCCTTTCCACTTGTTGGAGGCTGGGGCCAGACCAGGTGCCCTGAGACAGACTCGAGCATTCCCCTACGTCTTTCTGCTCCTTGACAAACTCACTTGCCACCTTGCACCAGCAATCTCCTCAGCTGGCAGCTTCAGTGCTATCTGAGCTCAAAAAGCCCAACCTTTTGGCCAGGTGTGGTGGTTCACGCCTATAATTCTAGCATTCTGGAAGGCTGAGGCAGATGGCTTGCTTGAGCTCACGAGTTCAAGACCAGCCTGAGCAAAAGTGAGACTCCCCTCTCTCTACTAAAAATAGAAAAACTGAGGCAGCAGGATCACTTGAGCTCGAACGGGAGGTTGCTGTGAGCTATGATGCCATGGCACTCTACCTAGGGTGACAGCTTGAGACTCTGTCTCAAAAAAAAAAAAAGAAAAAAAAAAAAAAGCCCTACCTTTTAAGAGGATGTGCATATGCCACTCCTCTGCCTGGTCCCCCTAGGTCCCAAAGGTGTCAACTGCCCCTCTGCATGCTTTACCAGTGTCCAGCCCCTTTCCTGAAGAGTTTTGACCTTGCTGCATGCCCTGCTGAGAGTGCCAAGAGGCTCTGCTTTGCACTCTGCCATAGTTCACAAAGGGACAGTGAGGCCACCACATTTGGTGTCCACCAGGCACGAGTGGCAGTTTCCTGGGCTGAGCTAAGACACCCTAGGGTGCATTCTCTAGGGTGTATTCTGCTGCAGAGTCTGCCAAAGACAATCGATGACCTTTAAAACTGAGCGACGATTCCGCCTCCTGTAAATGAGCACCAGAGTGGCACTTACAGTCCTACAATCAACAGGCTAATGGCAAATGTTCTTCCTCCCTGCATTGATGCAAGTCCCTGAAGGACCACTTCCCGGGAGCCTCTTATCAGTCTGTCCCAATAATTATGTTACTTAAAGGGATCCTTTACTTTAAAACGTTCTTTACCTTAATTTAGTGTCTTCTCTAGGTACCCAACCATCAAAGGCAGCTTGGCCAGCAGAAATACCACCCAGGCCGCTGTAAATCTTCTAGTAGCCGTATTATCAACAATACAACTTAAATGATCCACTACATCCAAAATCTTATCACTTCCACATGGAACTGGCATAAAATTATTAATGAGATTATGTTACATGCTTTTATTTTTGTATTACTACTAGGTTTGCAACACCTAGGATTTCTCTCACACTTTTACAGCACGGGTCAGTTTGGACCAGCCACCTTCAGGTCATGGCTCCCCTGCTGGATAACTGGGCCCTAACTCATCCTCAAGATTGACTTCGGACCACGTATGTGATTCTGGTCTAGGTTAATAAAAGTTCCATTGACATATAAAATATGGTGACGAACATTTTCTCCAAACCTCAGTCCTTCCTCACTTCTGAATTTCCGTTTCCTGCAAACAAACTCCTGTTTGGTCATTTAAATTCGGTGATTAACAAATAATTATTATTTCTCCCTTCTTTCCATTCTTTTAACTCACAAGGCTCCCCGGTGGTAGAAGGGTTACTTGAGATTCTGTGGGTGAGCCGGTACCCTGCCGGGGGAGTAAGCCAGTGTGTGCCCTGCCCCTCCACATCCTTGGCCCTGTCATAGCAGAGTCCCTCAGTGGCACCTCCCTCAATTCCACCTGGGCCACTGCCCACTGCCTTCCCAATAAGCTGGGGCCATTCCCAAGCAAGGCAGTGGATATGTGGATGCCTGAGATCTTTTGACAAATGAGAAGGTGCCCAGAAAACAAAGCCCATGCCGTGGAGCAGGGCCTTGGAAAAATTATCAGCCAAACTCCATTACACTTCTAGAAGCTGGGCTCCCTGTTTGTACGATTCCGGATCCAGTTAACTTAAAGATGGTTGGAATACATGCCATTCCCACCTTCCCTGCCACATCCAGGCCCAACAGTGCTACGGCCACTGATGCAAAGACCAGGGGTCCTGCAGCGGGCTGGAGGCTAGTCCATGAATCTGTGGGAAAAGCCTGCTCACCTATTTTGTTGATGGAGAAACTGAGGCACAGAAAACATGGCCTGTCACCTAACCTGCTAGCCCTGAATAGTGCCCAGCATCTTGTTTCCTAGAATAAAATAGGGTAGGGAGAAAACACTCCAAAGGCTTCCTGACATCAAAAAACCTCTTGCAAAACAGTATTTTGATGAGCTAAGTGTGTGAATTAAAAGCAGACGGAGTCTACTTCCTTTAAATAAACAGGGTTTAAAATCAAGGGGAAAACTCCCACACATAATGTGCTTCAGGCTGGAGAAACCGGAGAGCAGCCTGGCCAGTTCCCTCATGTTGGAGGTGTTTGTGGGCAAAGGCCCTGCTCTGTGGGTGCAATCACACCCCAGTGAGGGGACCCAGAGAAGGGATCCAACTGCTTGACAGGCAGTCCTGCCACTGCCCACAGAAGGGAGTGAATGCCCTCGCTAGGCCCTGCCCCACTGACTCTCCAGACTGACAGCCTTGCACACTCCATCCCACCAAGTCCACATCCAGTCCCCACCCTTCCTGGAACCACCTCCCCTCCCCCAGTCCCTCCTGCCCCCAACAATGCCGGCTCACAAATGCCCCACTCCCGGAAGCTCCCTGGACTGTCTTCTTCCACCTCCATCCACATCGGGCAGAAGATACCCTTCCACATGGTGTCCTCAGAGCCGATGATAGCCCAGTATGGAACAGAGGAGGTGAGGAATATATGCCTGGTGAACGAATGAATGAATGAATGAATGTTCTCACTACTGGAAAACAAACCCTGAGGATAACAAGGGCAGCCAGTAGCTGCCAAGGGTTAGTATTAATTAATTTAGGCCCGCCGAAGGAAGACCCTGCTGCGTGGGGTTCAGGTGGGAGACCAGCTCCCGGAATGGTTCTCACGCAAGCCGAGCGCACAGGGCTTCCCGCACACTGGCCCCTTCCTCGCTTGCCACATTTGTTAACCCCTTTAATCCTCACAGCAATTGACAAGGAAGCTGTTCTTACCACTCTCCCCATTTTATACACAGTAAAGCATCACACCCATTCCTCAGATATTTCAGACACATCTTTATGGGCAGGGTAGGGCATCCATTAGGTTGAAATATGAGGCCAAGGCTGAGGCCCAGGACCCTGTTTTTGCCCAATTCACCCTGTCTCTCCTGGGTTCCCAACACTGTTCAGGGTAGCCTGGGCCAGGACTTCGGTGTGATCAGGGCCAAAGGTGTATCAGAGGGTAGGGAAGCACTCTGTGACCAGGTACCTGCTCAGGAGGAGAGAGCCAGCCAGCAAACTCCAGGAAGCACACATAGGGCTAGACCTGCTATTTTCACTTTGTTCACCTGGCCTTTCCAAAAAGGAATGTAACCCCCGCAAACAGAAAAGGTATTCCATGCACCAGCTTCTGAGTGCTGCCCAGGCACCCAGCAAACTCGGAGGCAAGTCCAGAGGGACCCAGGGAGGGAAGTTATCTGTTCTCCCCAGCTGTGTTCCTGGTGCTGACTAATAACCCCCATGGATCATCCTGCCTGGCTCAGAAAACATTGTGACTGGCGTTAAAAATGGGCCCCCTTGCTGCCCGTGGCTCGGCACCCCCACAGCACGTGCGGATGCTCCTTGTTAGCATGCTGCTCGTGTAATTAGGGTGGTGGGGATGGCAAAGGGCCCACCCCAGGTCCCCAAGAGTGATTGCAGTTCAGGAAAAGCACCCACCTGGTTTTGTGCTGATTAATGACAGGCCCCGCTAATAGCCCTGCTTAACACAGGAGTTTGTCAAGATTAAGTAATTGCCTTAAACAAAAAGTGTATTATCTTTAAGGCCCTGCTGACAATGGATGGTGGTGGGAAATGGGGTGATGGATGTCTGGGACTCCCTGCCATCACCCCCTCCCCCACTGGCAGAAATTAAAACGTAGCGCTTGTTTAGGATAAGAAGCCCCAGCGAACCCTGCCAAGAAATGGGTGGCCAAGGGCCCTGCCACCACCCCAAGCTTGAGCCTGTTGACCCCTGGAAGGGCCCACCCTGCTTGTTAGCATCATAAGTTCTGGGATGGACAAAGGCCTCACCAACAGGAGAGGACCAGCCATGTCTTGGGGATCCAGGCTGGGGCAGGAAAGCTGGAAGGAAAGAATCATGGCACAAGGAAACCAAGTGGACCCATAGGGAAATGGGACAAACAGCCCCATGTACAGCCAGACTGAGGCTCCTATACACCAGCATGGAGGAATTGTAGCTCTCACTTTGCTCATAAGCGTCTTACAAAATAGGTTTACATGAAAGTTTACGAAGGATCTACAGTCCCCAGGGGTGTGGGACCAGCTGGTGGTCAGATCTCAATCTGTAAAATGGGTTTATAAATGAGGTGAAGTGCACAGTGTAACCAAGGTGTAACCACAGCCCTACCATAAATGAAGGTTTTTATTTTTATGCCCCATGAGGACATGGTCCTCATTTTATTTTTATGAGTATTGGGTTGCCGGGTCTAGGGCCATGAAATCCATGTTCCTTCTCCAGGTCTCCCAAGCATTCCATACTCTGTACCTACCTCTGGATGGCACGTTGCAAGAGACAATTCACAGCAAAGGACAGAGACACAAATGGGATGAAGCTGACCCAAGCTAACCAGAGACAGTGACCTTACGGAGGGGTTAGGGAGGGGAGCTGTGCTTGCAGGGGAGACAGCAAGGCCACATTTGAGAAGAGGCTGCAGAGCCCAGCTAGGCAGGGAGGCACCTCCAGGTGCCCTGTGGGATTGGCACAGGAGGAGCACCGTCAGCAGGAGCACCCTCTTCCCCAAGCCAGGCAGAAAGTGGAGGGTTTGTTTACTCCCAGGAAGGAAAGATGATGACCACACTGCCAATACCGTGGCTTCTGGCAGCTCAGGAGACAGGAACTGGGGGGCCCTCACAGCCTCTCTGCTGGGGATTAGCTCTTCAGTACAAGCCAAGGACAACATGGTATCCTGATACCCTGACCCCTTAGGGGTGCACTTTTTAGGCAGAGGAGAGGGTAATTTGGGCACTAACCTAAAGCCCTGCCCACCTGCACCTGACTTCTGCAGACGATCTGCCCAGCAGCCTCAAGCCCTGCAATACTGTACCCAGCAATGACTCCTCCTTCCTTTCTGGGAAGAAAAAGATTTCCAAACCAAACCACCCACCCTGAATCTGCCTCTAGGCTGGAGTAACAGCAGCCAGACCTGGAAACTATTCCCATTAGTTTTCTCCTAAACCACAGCTTTAGGGCAGATGCCATGTGTAGCCCACTGGAGAGAGGCTAGGGCCACAGGCCCCAGAGTTCAGGTCTGGGAAGGGGGAGCCTTCTTCCACATCCCAGATGGGCCAGGGCCCTTCCTCACTGTTCTTAGCATAGGCCCTTGTTTCTTTTCCCATTCTAGATGCTGAGAAAGACCCACTGTGAAGGATCTGCAGAGCAAAAGTCCACAGGGTGGAGACCCAATGTTCTGAAAACAAGGGCCTGACATGCAAGGTGTCCCCACAAAGCTGCCCACCAGAGGGGAGGTGGGATGCTGCTTCTCTTGTCCTACCTAACTGTGAACAAATGAGTCATCCTGAAAGCCACCTCTATGGTCTACACTTTGGTTGGTCCCGGGCACTCTGCACCCATGTCCAGCCCCACACAGGCGCCAAGTCAAGTGGAGAAGGCTTAGTGGACAGCCAAACCAGAGCTTGAAAAGTCTCCTCATCCCCACTGAATGACAGCACCCAGGCCACAGTTCCTCTGCTACAAGCATCCCCATTCTCAACCAGACTTCTGACCACAGGTGCCAAGGAGCAGGTTTAATAGCCCTATGTGGGTTGCTCCTATATGTGCCAGCCATACACGGAGGGTGGCAGGTTAGAACCTGGCCTGGGTCAGCTAAAGCAACAGCTAAACAACTGCAACAAAAAAAATTGCCAAGTGTTGTGGTGGGTGCCTGTAATCCCAGCTACTTGGGAGGCTGAGGCAAGAGAATCGCTTAAGCCTGAGAGTTTGAGTTGCTGTGAGCTGTAACGCCATGACACTCTCCCAAGGGCGACATAGTGAGACTCTGTCTCAAAAAAACAAAACAAAGTAATAGTCCCATGTGAACACAGGCTGTGAGGTGCTATCCACACCAAGATTCCTGAGGGCAGTCTGCGGCCACTGCCCCCAAGAATAGGAAAGAGGATCACTAAATGTCCCAGGAGGGCAGCACTCATCACATCCGTATCGTTCACAATAATAATATTGTCTTCCACGCCCAAGAGTCCCGTGGTGAAAGCTCACTGAGAATCTACCAGATGACATAAAATGGCAAGACACTGTTGTCAGTGCTTCTCCCCGTACAGGCCCTTTGCCCTACACCAACCCCGTATGTGGGGGGAGCTGCAATCACTAACCCCAATTTACGGGTGAGGGAAGTGACAGTCAAGGAGCACATAACTTGTTCAAGGTCACCATAACTTGACAAGGAATAATCTGAACCCTTGTCTGTGATTCTAGAGGCCGCAGGCTTACACGCTGCCCGCTGGCTGATGAGGAAGGTGCCACACCGATGACAACTGCTGTTGTGACAGTGTGTCCAGCAAATAGAAAGGCAAAATCCCCTGGCCACAGAAAATGCTCTCCCCATGATTATGTAGAAATTAGTCCTGTGGGTCTTCCCAAGGGAGGTCACTCCCACCCAGAGCCCCTCGGGGTCACCAGACCCCCTACTTTGAGCCCTATCCACTGTGCAGCCCAAATCTTCAGGTTGGGGAGGTTCTTCCACATTTACAGACCTCCTAGTGGGTCCTGGACCCTGGCTCTGTGCTGGAGCTACAGAAAGGAAAACATACTGGTCCCAGTCCCCAGTACCTCCCAGGCCAGTGGGAAGACACGTTGGTCAACAGGTGACAGCCAAGCTAAGGGAAGACCAGGAGGGCACACAGAAAGGCACAGGAATGAGGAGTGGCTGGAGTGGCCTGGGACACCACCAGCTCTGTGCTGTCGCGGCACCAGTGGCAAGGCAGTGGGTAAGAGATGGGCTGTGACCTGGCTTCTATGATGTTAAGGACACCAGGCAGGAAGGTTTGCACAGGCGAGTGACAGGGCCAGCAGATGTGGAGGGCAGGGTGTGTGCAGGATGCTGGAGACGAGATGGATTAAGACGCTGGTCTTACCCTCGGAACAACCGAGAAGGACAGAGGCCTCCGTAGGGAAGGGAGATGCCAGAAGGGAAGGGGGGAGGGTGGGATGTGAAGCCAACAAGGTTTGGTGCCCAGCAGGGCTGGGATGAGTCTAACATCCTATGGGTAGCGTGGGTTTAGGTGGGGGGTGGTGTCCCCATCTATGAGAGGGGATGCAGGAGAGAAAGGCTGTTTCAACGGTAAGAAAATGGATGGCTTCTGACATCCTCACTGTGAGATGCTGTGAAACACGGGGTGGCCATGCACAGGATCTAGTTATAGGAAGGACAGAACTGGGGGGACAGTGTGGGTGGAAGGCTGAGATCTGGGAGACACTGGGTGGTGGCTGCAACCTCAAATGAGGATGAGATTATACAAGGCCAGTGGGTAAAGAGAGAAAGTAAACCAGAGATAGAGCCTGAGGGACAGGGTTCTTATCAGAACTGCATGGGCTCACCTGTCTCCCTAGAGTTCTGACACTGAGGGACAGGCCAAACAGCCAGTCTGGTCAGCTGAACCTCGGCTGCTCTGCTCTCTGCCAGCCTGCCTGGCATCCCATGCAAGAGAGGGCTGACCTCATGGTTTCTGCCATTAGCAAGGCAGTGCCTGACATGTCCAGTGGGCTTTGTCACTCACACTCTGGAGCAGGCAGCAAGAGGGGAAATAACTCAAGAGACCGGCCCCAGCACCACCATCTCTCCCCTCCTCTCCAGTTAGGGTTCAGCAGTCCTAGTCTCACTCTAGTCCCTGGCTTCCTCCTGAACATCTTGCCTGCTCCCCACGGTGCTGACACGAGGCCCGGCCCCGCCTTCCCAAGTGGATGCCACTGCTGGTGGAGGCTATGAGCAGGCAGGTGGCTATGCCCACTGTCAGCAGTATGCCTTCTTAGAGAGAGGTGCCTGCACTCCTAGAGACAGCACAGCTTCTATGCAGGCCAAAGGTGGGCTAGGAAGTTAACCAGAGCCCAGCAAAGGGCAGGAGGAGAATCAGCTGAGTGTACTCACCATCCAGGTGAATCCTGGAGCAGAGCAGGGGGCCAGTGCAGCTCATTCCCAAATCAGACCCTGGTAACCTCAGAAAGCCAGCCAACACCTGCTTTGTCATCAGCTAAAGTGCATTCAGCTGTGTCATGAATAAAAGGAGAAAAAGAAGCCCGAGTTGGCCTTAAGAATCTTGTGTTCCTGCCAAAGAGCCCTCCATATGGGGCCAGAAACCTCTCCATGGCCTGAGCTGCGCCCCAAGCCCAGGCCTTGGGGCAGCCAAGGGGTGATGAGCAGAGGCCTGGCCAGGTCAGCCTGGCCCCTGGCAGTGCCCCCACTCCCAGAGGGCTTGGTCTAGGCCTTGGGTATTCTGGAAGGAGGAAGGCTTTGGTTTCCTGATCCTGGAATTGCCACTTAATAGCTGTGTGACCTTAGGCAGATTATCTGACCTCTCTGAGCCTCCATTTCCTCCTGGCAGGTCACTGGGAGCAGTCAGTGATACTTCATGCCCCCCCCCCCCCCCCGGCTGCGCCCCTAAGGTAAGCAGCCCTCTTACCCTCCCTGGTAACAGTTAAAGGATATGCAAGAGACAGGCACCCACTTACACTGTTGGGGAGTGTGGAGGCTCTGTGCAGGTTGGCTTTGGCTTCCCCTCCCATCTCCTCTCCCCCTGCCTGCCTTCTCTGCAGGAACTGAGAGCCCCTTTTACAGCCCCTCACGGCAGGCCCCGGGGGAGCCTGAAGCTGGCAGAAATGACTGCTAATACTTCCAGGCACATTTACTGAAACCTTTTGACACGGAGGATATTTTTATGAGATAAGTGCCCTGTGTCGGTATCAACTGGCAAGTTTCATTGCTCACATTTCAGTCCTGCAAAAAGCCTTTTTCAATCACTGTCCGTGGCAACAATAAAATTTAATGGCCGAGGGAAAGCCTGCAGCCAGGCGCTCTGTCCTTCCAGCCTCCCAGCCTCATGCAGGCCCAACTCCCTCCTCTCTGCCTGCTGGGCCAGAGGCAGAGATACAAACAGGGGTGGGGGACATCATTTGTGCCCACCCCTACTGCCTCCCTTTTCCAACTCTGGTGGATTGCAGGTCCTGGAAGGACATTAGACACACCAGGGGATTTAAAGGTGCTAACACCCAACTCAGCCCTAGCCAAGTGAAAACAGGATCCCTGGGATGGGCACCAGGATACCAGTATTTCCGAAAGCTCCCCAGGGCATTCCAGTGGGCAGTGGGTGTTGAGAACAGCTGCATCTCCTCCCGGAAAGTGGGTCCTTGATCACAATGCCACTGTCCCTTGGCAGATTGCTCCATCACTCTTGGTCCTGAACCCAGGAAATGTGGGGCACATGTGACAATCTCTACTTGACAGTAAGAGAACCAAAACCCAGAGATTACACAGAAAACCAAGGGATAACATGCTCTCAGAGCCCAGACTCCTGCCCTTTGTAGTGGAACAAGCAGTGTTGGAAATGAGCATCTGGGTGGAAGAACTGTCCAGGGCTGACACACAGCCAGCAAAGGTTAGTACTCGAGGAATGGAGAAAGATGAGTGAATTAAAGTATGGAGAAGAGTGATTAACTATGTGAATGGCTTCTACCTACAGGAACTGATTTAACCATCTCAGCATCCTACAGGTAAGGATAGTGCTTGATGTTCCCAAATGCTCACTTTCTAGAAAATCCTAGAATGTTCCAGAACTTAAGGGCCTCCATCCTCCAGTAGCTTAGCTTTCCTCCCCACCCTTGGAGCACAGCCCATGCTTGCCTACCCCATGGTCCCCAGCTACCTCTGCCCAAGTCCCCTTCCCCAATCCCTATTTGCCCACCTACCAAGGAACCTGACTTCCCTGGCCCTCATGGAATGGCCTCAAACAGACTCCATCTCCTAGGGCACATCTCCCTCCAGCCCTCTCGTAGGTTCTTTTTTCATCGCCACTCTGGACTCTTGAACAACAGTCGCTAGGCAGGAAGGAAGGGGCAGCAGGGAGGCAGGATGTATGGTGGGGTTTGGGAAGGCTCCCTGTCACTTGGTCTCTACTGCCCAGCTCTGTAAGTGTATGATAAGCAAATATTCCTGCATCTCAAGTACAGACAACGACTGCTTGGAAACAAATGCAGGCCAGGAAATGAAATGACAGGTGCTCAGTCTGACTCTAAGCCTGGCTGATTTTTCTCATGCATCCTCAGCCAACTTATCTTCCTGAGTAGTGCCAAAGTCAAAAGTTCTAAAGCCACAGATCCTGGGGACAGTGTGGCAGAACTGAGAGAGAGACCCTGTCTCTCTCAATGAGGCCCAGGCCTGCCTGGGGGCCTCTCAGGAGAAATGTCACCAGAGCCCAGCACCCACTATCAAGTGGCTGGTGGATGGTACAAAGGAATTGTCTGAATTGTCTTTGTTTTTAACCTGAATTTATATCTTCTGGTTGTCTGGCTCCAAATTCTATGGCGAACTGGTCTCAAAAATGTCCCCCTACCATTCATTTCTTGAATCTCACTTCCCTCTCCCAACTCGGCTTGAACTGTTTATTATACTCACAACTTCTGCAACTTCCAAATATACCTACAACTCCACCTGTCCTCCCCCAGCCATCAAGCCAACAAAACTCATTTCTCCTCGGGAGATGAAAAAAGCCCAGCCTTGGGGACCAATTAAGCATTTCCTTTGAAATTCATGCGTGCTGTAGAGTGCTGAGGCTGACTCCCACCTCTGACAAAATAGGAACCAGATGCCAGGCATGGGAGGTGTACAGCGTCCTGCCACCACAGCCAGGGTCCAGGAGGGACCTTGGGGAGGAGCAGCACAGCCTCTGGAGGGGCTCTGGATTATGTCAGAGCCCGGGTTCACAGCAGCGGCAGGAATTATTTTAGCCATCGCCTATGATGAGGAGCGAGTGCCTCCTGACAGCCCCACCAGCACACTACGGCTCCGGCCTTACCTTCCCTTTCCCTGCTTACTGTCTGTACTCTCTCCAGGGTCTGGCTTAGGCTCTTCTTCTCCTGTGCTGCAAAGATACAGCCCTTGACCAGAGTGACAATTACTATTAACCGCCACTACCTCTTCTGTAAGGAGACTCAGAGACTGGAGGCTTTTCTTATGGTGATGTTTTCCCAGCAAGCTCTCCATAGTCAGTTGTTAAATGGCTGCAGTGCTGTGCTAATGCATGTAAAACCAGCTCTCACCCTGAATTTAAAGCTACAAATGAGAGGTGACTGAGCATGGAATTGGGGAGAGCTGTGTAGAATCGGCTCAGAAGCGGGCATGAGCTGGCTCCAGCACAGCACTGCCAAACTGGGGTTCCACGACTCCCCATACTCCCTTAAGCAAGGGTTCTCTCTTTTCTTAACAGACAAAAA
This sequence comes from Perodicticus potto, assembly GCA_963574655.1. Lineage (NCBI taxonomy): Eukaryota > Metazoa > Chordata > Mammalia > Primates > Lorisidae > Perodicticus > Perodicticus potto. The sequence goes on along the minus strand of CAUYRH010103451.1, from coordinate 33,653 downwards.
AGTCTCAATTTCCCGACATTTAAATACTACCATTTTCTACTTTAAAAAGTAACGATTATTTTTCAATTGAGAATACTCAATGCTGGAAAGAGTACTACGAAGGAGACCTTACTGGAAGTAGTTACTGGAAATAATTTGCCAATATATAATTTGTCAGTAATCCCACCTTCTTAATCTACTCTAGGATAAAAATCTAAGTGACCAGAAGTGCTGCCACAGAGATTTTGATCACAGAAGAACTTTTAATACCAAATAGTTGTAGATAACATTAAAGTTCAACAAGGGGGAAGTGGTTGATGCAAATGGCCTTGCAAGTGGACAGTGGCCTTCTGTGGGAGTGTGTGCCGTTGCTGCCCTGCGTCACCAGGAGGCCTATTAAACACCATCGGCGGAGGTCCAGCCCCAGTTTCAGAGTCAGTCTTTAAGAAAATTGTGAGCGCATTCTATCAGGAATATTAAGACAATGGAGATATGCCCAGTGGGTGTTGCCTTCCACAGTTATCTTCCCCCTGGGGGTCTGTGAAGACCCCTGCATCTCCTCGTGTTCCGCGGAGACCTGGCCAGGGGCTTGGGTCATGAAGACCATCAGAGATGAAGGAGCAGAATCTGCCCACGGAAGCCGCCTCTCCACCAGAGGCCTGAAATCATGGGTTGGCCAAACAGATGGAATAAATCAATGCCAAGGACGCTGTCACCCCAGGCAATCCCGCTCCACTCAATTTTCATGTGAATTTAGCAGCTCTGCATGGGTTTTAAGAACCCAATTGTATCCTGACACTTTTTAAATGATGCCTCTTTAGATCCCACCATAATTTATCTTTTACTTATGAACAGCTCTACTTCCATAACCATTTGGATGAAAAAACACATACACACACAGCGACTTCACTTAATTTACAATAGTGCACACTCAGTAAAGCAGGGATGACAGAGGTTTGCCAAATGTGAATTCCATGTCAGCGGCCCATTTTGGTAAAGCTTAAGTGGCTTTATTTTGAAAGAAAATACACATTTAAAAGATGTTTACTGATGTGAGTGGGGCTCAGGGGGAGTGCGTGGGTGTGTGACAAAGAACACACCCTGGTACAAACAGGCCCCAGAACTAAGATTTACACTCATCACAGGCCAAAGGGCTCTGTTCTCGTTTTTTACTTAAATAGAAGAATGATTTCAAATTCTTGAACAGTCCAAAGGATAATAAGTGACCAGATGGATTCTTCATTCTCAACTTTGCGCGTGGCCATGGGCTCAGCAGACATGGGGTCATCTCCAGGGCCTGCTCTAGTGGTCCTGAGCAAACCACTGAAATCCCAACCTCCACTTTTATGATGTAACGATTGCCACACATATCCCTTGGCTGTTTTACCCAGGGACTGTGAGAATCAAAGCGAATGATGCTTATCCAGAGCCTAAAAAGTACCAGACATCATCCCCTCATCTTGTTTCATCCACACAGCCCTCGGGGTGCCATCCCTAAGGTGCAGAGAGGCAACCCAGGCAGCCAGTACCAGATCCATGCACAAGGTCCCCAGGCTAGCTGGCAAGATGTTCATAGAGAAATGGCAACTGAGTTCACCAAATAGAAGTGACTTTCATACTCGGAAATTATCTGTTTTAGGCCCTGCTGCTCAGCAGCAGCAACAGCGGTGTCAGCTGGTATGTTTAAGACGAAGAATCCCAGATGCCACCCCAGACCTTGGGATTCAGAAGCTGCATTTCAGCAAGACCCTGAGATGATTCTTTTGCACATTAAGCTTTGAGAAGCACTGGTTAAACGGATGTATTCTGTTAAAGAAGGAACAAGAAAAGGCAGGCGAGGACAGGAATAGCAGCAGTGGCCAGCAAGCATGTGGCTTCAAATGGCAATGGGGACAGTAAACAAGCCAGGGCCCCCTTGTGCAGCGGCCCCCAAGGACAGCCTGCCTTGCCAGCCTCAGCCCTCAAAGTAAAACAAACTCCCCCCAGCAAGCAGCTCCTAGTGTGGCCCCTGCAAAAGCAGCTTCTGCATCTCGGGGCACCTGGTGGAAATGCAAATGCTCGGCACCAGCCCAGACCCTTGGAATCAAGAAACTGGGACTGAGACTCTGCCGATGGTGTTTAACAGGCCTCCTGGTGGTGCAGGGCACTGACAGCACACACTCCCACAAAGGGCTACTGTCCACTTGCAAGGCCATTTGCATTTTACTGCAGTTCCACACCTGGCTTGGACAACAGTTAGAAAAACAGCCTGCATTTGTTCTCACTGTGCAACCTGGTTTCTAAAGCATATTTTCATCTATCACCTCACTTAACCCTCACAGCAAGCACAAGAGAGAAAATGGGTACCGTCATCCCTGTTCAGCAGAGGCAAAACCGAGCCCTGTTATTTACTGGTCTAAACGAGGGCTGAATGGAAGATGGGTCCTGGGCCTTCAGGTGCCTACCCTTGCAAGACACAATAGCCCTCAGTTCATTGCAAGTTGCACCCACACAGCCAATGAGACCCTCCAGACTCAGAAGGGGAGGGTGACAGCCCTCTCCAGGAGCAGGCCCAGGGGCACACACCTTCCTTGGGGAGCCTCACTCCCCAGCTGCAGCTTGAGGAAGAGTCAGACTGCGGGATGTGTGTGTGTGTGTGTGTGTGTGTGTGTGAGAGAGAGAGAGAGAGAGAGAGAGAGAGAGAGGGAGAGAGAGAGAGAAAGAAAAAGAAAACACACTTCCAAAAAAGGAAGCCCTTCAAGAGAACCCCTAAAATGAAAAATGTGTTCTCCCTCCCATCCTAGGGTGTTTGCTTCTATATTACAGGGATCTGCAAAACCCATCTCCCACCAAGATGCCTGCTTGTAAAACACGAATGCACAGATGAGGCCCAGCTGTCTGGCTCCTAATGACCCTGCTCTCTGCAAATGATTCTCCAGGAAAGAGCGGTCTTGATGGCATGCAGGAGGTCCAGAGGGGTTTCCAGTTAAGATCCCAGTGTCTAGGGGAGAGGTGTAAATGAGTGATCAGCCAGGCACGAGGGAATGGGGCGGGGGTGGGGGGGGAGGACTCGCCTGCCTCACCTACCTCTGCTTCTCTGTGTCTGGAGATACCCTGGTGCTAATAACTGCCACAGGTCCTAGCTTTTTTCACCCTGGTCCCGGGGTCTGAAAAGTGTTGCCACCAGCACTCATGGACACGTTTGTTCAGTAACTCAATCTGTCACCTGGGAAAGATCCAGCCACCCCAATTGGTAGCTGTGTTGTTTTGGACAAGTTATTTTACCTCTTTGAGCCTCAGTTTCCTCATCTAAAAACTGGTAGTAACAATTCTCACCGCCCAGAGTTGAGTGGTGATAAAATGAGGCTTTCTACGGAAAGTGTGGAGCCCACAGTGGATGCTCCATAAATGTTCATTTCCCTCCCGAAAGAACCATGCTGCACTCCACGCTGCAAAAAGAAAGACAAACGCACCACAGTTAAGCACACATGCGGAGCGGAATGCACACCCTGAGTTAGGGAGCCATCACTTACATCCATTTGCATTTCCTTCTGCGAGGACTCCAATTTTAAAAGCTTAATATTTATTTAGATATTTTATTTTTCACTGTAAACACAACACATGTTTAGAAAGATATTTATTTTTCTCTGTAACGCAGCAAATGCCTGGGGAAAATATAATCCCAAGCTCACAAGATTTGAATAATTTTCTTTATGACAATCATTTTGGGTTTTTGTTTTTTTTTTTAAATCTCCTACACCAATGCATCATACCATTGTGTTGTGCTCTAATTTGGAAGGAGGTGGAAGGGACAGATGGAAACCACTTCACACAATGGCTGCAAGAAAAGGCAACAGAAGAAGGGGTCCTTGTTGGAAAATAATATTGCATTTATTCCTCTGAAGGGCAGAAAACTGGGAAGGTGGAGCTCCCAACAATCAGCATCAAAACTAGTCTTGGCCATGAGACTGATGCTTAATGAATAATACAAGGTCACTCCACAGGGTAGAGTTAGTGGACATCATGAGACTGGCCTGGGTGAGAAAATGTCAGAAAACTTTAACCCCTTAAAGAGATATGCGTACAGAATCAAAGACATCATCAGTTCAACATGATAGACTATCAGTCAAATCTACTCATTGCACAGAAAGGGAAACAGAGGCTCTGAGAGAGCTTCAGGCCTTTCTGAGATCACACATGTTAATGGGTTAGTCCAAAATAAAACACATATCATTTGGGAATTTTTTCCAGTGTACAGAGAGTTGTGGGGTATAGGAGTATCTGAGAAAGTAAGAAGTCCTTCGTGATGATACACGAAGGGGTTCCAGGTTGGTGATGTCATCCAAAGAGAAGATTGGAAACCCAACAGAATCCCTCATCCCCCAAAAACCGTGTGCCCACAATCCCGCCCTCCTAACAAATTTAATACAGGTACTTCTCAACCTAGACAGGGCCATGTCCCAATGAGGTACATCAGGGATGGCCTGTATTGTGGTTGCCTTTTTTTTCTTTTATTTTTACTCCTTACTAGGAAAGCAGAAGCATTCAGGTTCTTTTTTTTTTTTTTTTTGAGGCAGAGCCTCAGGCTGTCATCCTGGATAGAATGCCGTGGCATCACAGCTCACAGCAACCTCCAATTCCTGGACTCAAGCGAGTCTCCTGTCTCTGCCTCCCAAGTAGCTGGGACTACAGGCGCCCGCCACAACACCCGGCCATTTTTTGGTTGGCAGCCGTCTTTGTTTGGCGGGCCCGGGCTGGATTCGAACCCGCCAGCTCAGGTGTACGTGGCTGGCGCCCTAGCCCGTTGAGCCACAGGCGCCGAGCCAGCATTCAAGTTCTTAAGTGTGGAAAACTGAAGTTGAGAGAGAACATGATTCATTAATCTCTGACAACTCTGGGCGGAGTGAGGAAGCAGGGACCCACCCCACGTCAGGGATTTAGGATCCCAAAGATGGAGTCCTATCTCCCCTAGTAGGAGATAAACCCAGGGAGCCTGCTGCCTCAGAGGCTGACACAGACAAGATCAGGAACCCTGGCCTTGCTTGTGCTTGAGAGGTGAGAGATGGAGTCAGTGGGACAGGGGGTGAGGGAGCGCCCCTGGGGCCCTGCCCACAGTGCAGGGAAGGAGCGTCTTCCCGTCCTAGGACATGAATGGACCATACCTTCTGCCTCAGCCCCAGGCAAGCGCTGGCCTCAACTTCCATTTGGTGATTTTTATTTCACGATCGCCCCCTTTTTTCCCTTTACTTTGATATCCTCTACTTTTTATTCAGCCTCATTACATGGTGTGCATTTTCAGAATTACATAGGGTAAAAAATTAACAAATTTCTCAACACTTAACTCTTGGTGACTCTTAAGTGATAAATACCTAAGCTGAGGATTCCTTTAAAAAGAGATAAAAAAGAGGCCAAAGCCTCAAAAGAGCTATATGTGTGTGTGAGGGGGACCACTGGTAGGGACGTGTTGACATTCCTACCTTTAAAACAAAATGCCAATTGTTGGTGGTGCTATTTTGCCCTGGAAACATTTACTGTTGTTACCATGACACTGGCACTAAAAGCCTTTAGAGTTTCATCCTCTGGAACAAAAGGGCTCCTCCCTTATTTCTGTAAGTACAGCCCTGATCCCAACCTGGTGGGCCTGGCTGACGCTTGTATAGCTGAGCCATGCTGGACCCAACCCCAACTCAGGCTGGGAAGACAGCCCCCTGCCCCGGGCTCACTCTGTATCCCACATGGCCTTTTGAGGTTATGGCCTCCAATTCCCCATAGCCCTGTTTCTGCCGCCTCCACTAAACCATGATGTCACTAGGCCGGGGGTGGGGCTGGGGGCCACCTCCAGCCAGTCTGCAGTGGTGACAGAGAGGAAGAAAGAAAGGAGGGGGGAGAAGTGTGAGCTACACCCTACACCTGAGATCCACAGACAAACAAGACAGGTGACCCCCCCCCCCCCAGCCCCACATAGGGACGGAGAGACAGGAAGGATTGTAACTCCAGGCTTGATGGGAACCACAGCCCTAGGGTCTTCACACCTCAGCAGCATCCTCTCCAGATGTGTTTCCTTACCTGTACAGAGGGAAGACTCGATCTGGAGGGACTCTTTATCTGTCCCACCAGGGGGTGGTAAAAGAGCCCTTGGACTTCTAAGGACTTCAGAGCCCTTTGCAAATACCAAAGCATCAATTTATCTTAGTAACCACATCAAAATCTTCATTTTAAAGACAGGAAGGGGTTACAGCACCAGGGGAGCCCACTCATTAGAAGTGTGTCCCTCAGCTCCCTGAGGTCGTGCAAACCCACTGAGAAGTATGCAATTCTCACTGATTAACTTTTCCCCTTAGTCCAGTGGAGAGAAGGCCCAGCTTCCCCTTCCTGCCCTTCGGATACATGACTGGTCCCTCCTTCAGTTCCTCCAGCAACAAATCCAGGCGAAATGTTCCTGTCATCTTTACCAGTCAGCTCACATCCGTTTTGTCATCGTGTCTTCCACTGTTGCCTTTTTCCTGCCAGTTTCCAAGGAAGAAAGAACAGGCGACCACAGCGTTGGAGAGGTGGCCACAGAGGGTTGCCCAGGCTAGCCTGTGAGGTGTCTGCAGCCTTGCGGGCCCAGGCCCCTGCTGGGGAGCCCCTTCTTGCTAGCCAGTTTCTCAGGGAGGCACCCACTGAGGGGCTAGAAAGACAACCTTACTGGAATAAAAGGGTAAAATGGGCATTTGTTTGTGTAGGTGTGAACCGACCTGGAACCTCCACCTGCCATGATAATACCCACCCTCATTTGCAGTACTCTTGATAACAGGGACATTTCTCTCCCTCCCATCCCCAGTTGGACACAGATTAGCCCCCAACCCTAGTGGGGAGGACTGACCCAGTGCTGGAGCTCTGGAAGGAGGGGAATAAGAGAACGGTATGCCTGAGAGGGCACAGAGCAGGCCTTCTGAGCACTCGGAGCACGTGGGCTACGCACACAAAGTCTCATGGCCTCCAGAGTCACAGCTGAAACCTATCCCGAGTCAGCCGTGGAGTCACATGGGCTCCAGGCAGCTCTCTTTTCTAAGGCGTATTCTTTCCAAGTGGCATCTGTCACAAAAACTACATTAAAAACACACAAATGAGTTGGCTTTCAAAACGCGCACAGATCTGAGAGATGGGCAAAGGCCTGGGAAGAACCAAGAAAGGAAACTAAGCTCTAGAATTAGACTCATACCCTTTCCACTAAGTCAGATTTTTCAGGCAAGCAGTGATGAGAAAGGGAACATGAATCGTGAGTGCCCCAAGCTCAGATGGAGCTGCCACAAAGCCTCAGGAGGACCAGGCTGTCCCCACAATAGGCCTCTCCTGGCCTCAGCCCTGGGCAGTGATTAACATGCAGCGGGCTGGGAAGAATGTGGGTTTATTCTGCAGGGGAGGCTGGGGGTTCCGGGGTCAGGTGGCTCAGCCTTAAATCACACTGCTGTCAGCCCCACACAATTCCCACTCCCCCTCCTTGGGGTGGGTCACTACTCAGGTTTATGCAAAATAAACAGCTCTGCTAAATATTCCCCCAGGCTGAGTCCACAAAGGCCTGGAATAAAGAGGCAGAATGCACCCAGAGACCCAGGAAACCATTCACCTCCTTGCTCGACTGCTTGGGCGGGGAAGTGGGAGGCCTTCTGTCCATCTCAGTCTGCTACTTCTCTTTTTTCTTTTTGGGGGTTGTTTTAGCTTTTCTTTTTTCCTTTCTTCTATTCATTCATTCATTCATTCATTCATTCCTCCCAAGACACTGCCACAAATACTGTTCACTTATTCTTGTCTGGCTCTGACTCATTCCCTTCACTTTCTTGAGCTACGTAAGACTTACAATTCCCCGTTTTCTATAGGGGAACTGAGCCATGAGAAATCTCTTACAAATGCTCCCAGAAAGGAACCAGTTCTCAGAAGCTCCTTCAAGACAGGATCAGTGGAGGGGGCTATGGGTACCCAGCAAGAATCTTAATTGTCTCAGAGCCACACACAGGGGAGGGGCCTCGCAGGGGCAGGGGCCACCAGACTTTGAAAGGAATGCTCCCTTTGGGGGCTGGATTTGGTTATTTACCTGGAGCCCACCCTCTTTCCCCCAGAAGAACAAAAACTAAAAAGAGAAATAAGAAATAGAAATCCCAACTATCCCTGATAACTCAGCCTTCCTCCCAGACTACAGAGGACACGCTGAGATGCTGAGACTGTTAAGATGTTGCTTCAGGACATCTTAGTCAAAAACCATGTGTGCAGAGCAGGGTCACTACCCCACTTCACACCAGAGGTCACTCTGCTAGTGGTCTCTCCTGCCTGACTTCAAATCCACAGCACCTGTCACAGAAGTAGCACTAACCCCTCCTGGACTGAGCCCCCACAAAAGCAGAGGGGCAAGAATGTGAATGCAACCGGTTTATTTTGGAGATGACAGGACACCTGAAGGGCATTGGGAAGTGAGACTAATTAGGGACAAGCAACTCAAGATGGCTCATAAGGGGCACAACACTCCCCACCATTCTGGGCAAGTGGAGCTGAACTCCACACAGAAACTCTAGGAGCCAGTGTAGACCCAGCCCAGGGGTGAGGGAGCTGGGGTATTTATACACCAGTTCTGCCAAAGCCATTTGTTAATCAGCATTGCTGATTTGGGGCAGGAGTAATTTTCTGACACCAATGGCAGTGAAAGAAAACCCCATCAGGCACAAACTGGCAGGTGCAGAATCTGCTGAAGGGGACGGCAGCAGCAAGTGCAGAGCACAAACCCACCACAAATCCCAACAGGCCATGCTGGTGCAAGCCAATACAGGGCTCATCACTCTGCAGCCCCTTGCACGCAGCAAGGATTTATGCACCCACTTTCCTGAGGGGCAAACAGAGACCTGTGCCTTGCCTGAGGTCCAACAAGGCGTTCCTGACTCTATGCCCAGCAGAGCTGGCGATAAATGGACCATGTGGTTCCTCTAGCCAGCCCCAGCCCTTCCAGAGCTGGGAGGCTCAAGCCTCCCACCTGCAGAAACACTCCTGAAACAAACTTCTCCCTGTGGCCCAGGAGAACCTTCGAGGGGTCAAAATTAAGGAGGGCGAGTCTTTGTCACCTGAGCAAAGAGATCAGATTTCCCTTCCCCTCCCTGGATAGGAGGGTGGCAATAGGATAACGTGTTTAATGAACACTGCTCAGATGTTGAGCTTGTCCAAAATGCTGGGTCAAGTTGTCACAGAAGGTAACACTCTGCACAGCCAAGCAGAAGGTCACAAGGCAACCAAGGTATCTGGTGGGATGGGGTGGTGATAGTCCCAGCCCACTATACCCAGGGAATCTGGCACTGGTCACCATGGGGGTGCAGTGGAAAGAAGAGTCACTAACGCCAGGAATCTTGCCAGCCCAGCTTCTCCCAAACTGCTCAGGTCTCTGTCTCCAGCAATGAAGGACAGCCTGGGGCAAAGCCCCTTTATGTTGTTCCTCAGTGGAATCAGGTATGAAAGAGGAGAATCTTAAAGAAAGAGAAGGGAACAGTGCCCTCCCCTGTAAAGGAAGCACACAGTCCCCTCCCTTCCAGCCCATCCAGGAGCAGGAGCCAGCTCCCCTGAAGAGAAGCCTGGGAGCGACCAGGGTAAAGCTGGACCCCTGTCCTTTGCTGCTCCCACCCCACAGTCTGCCCTGCTGACCCCATCCTCTCCCCCCCATAACCCAGACTTCAATTACATTCTTCAAGCCCCCTCATCTATTTGTGGTATTTGATTTATCAAACGTTCATCTGGCACTCAGATGGAACAGGTACTAACAAATGTCAATTTGTGTGATCTGGAGAACAATTCCTGTAAGGTAGGTTCTTATTTCCCAGAAAAAGAAAGTGAGGGAGAGAGAGGTTAAGTAGAAACCGAATTCAAACCCAGGAATCACCTCTTAATTACTAGGCCATACTGCCTCCTGAGGAATTCCTTCTCTGCCTAATTCATGCCCCTTGTTTCTCCAATGGCAGCACACACATCACCTCCTCCAGGAAGGCTCCAGGATGTCCTCTTCCCCCACCTGACCCACTCATGGTGAGGACTCACAGCTGATCTCTCGAAGAACCTTGTTGTGTGGCCTCATCCCCTCTGCTCCTGATGCCCAAGGGTCTATCTTTTCATCTCTGGGGGGCCTCATGCCTGGTGCCCAAGGGATCCTCAAGAATCTTTGCTGACAAATAGATTAATGAATGAACAAATGAATATGACATCAAGAAAAAGCTGCCCCCAAGAAGCAAACTCCAGGAGGTGAAAAAGGCTATAAGTGAAGTGGAAGACATTTGTCCTTGTTCCTCTGCACTACCTGGCTGCCAGCTCACCAGAACCAAGCTCTCAGCTCTCCTACCCCACCAGACTCCTTGCAAGCACATGTGTCCCAAGGAGGGCCCAGCCCCTCAAGAAACAGCATGGCTTGTTTGCTTGGGGACAAGGAGTGGAGACATACAACTTAATCCACATTGCATTTTTAACTAAATTTTTTATTTCGAGGTTCCAGTAAAGTTTTGAGAAATAACAGGGGGAAGCTCTTTCACCCAGATTTCCCTAATTATACCTTGCAAGGCTACAGTGAAACATCAGAACCAAGATATGACAGTGACATAATCCATCCAAGTTGTTCTGATTTTCCCTGTTTTACTTGTACTCATACTTGTGTGTGAAGGTATTTAGCTCTTTGCAACTTCATTGCAGGTGTAGATTTACAGACCCACCACCTCAGTTAGGACACTGAGCAGTTAGTTCGTCCTTGTGTTGTGCTTTTAGAATCACACACTCTCCCTGCCTGACCCCCACCTCTATAGTCTTCAGCCCAACCACTCCTCTTTCTCCATTTCTAAAATTTCATCATTTCAAAGATGACATATAAATGGAACCATAACAGTTTTTAACCTTTTGAGATTGGCTTTTTCACTCAGGATAATTCCATGAAGATTCATCCAAGTTGGCACATGCATCAATAGTGGGTTCCTTTTCATTGCTGAGTAGTATTCCATGGTGTGGATGTACCACAGGTTTTTTTAGCCACTTGACCACTAAAGGACATCTAGATTGTTCTCAGTTTGGAGCTACTACAAATAAAATTGGTATAAATATTTCCTTTTAGGTTTTTGCATGTACATGTAAATTCTATGTGCATATAAGTAAAAATGTAAATTTTCACTTCTCTGGGATAAATGCCCAAGAGTGCAATTGCTGGGTCCTATGATGAATGTTTAGTTTTGCAAGAAGCTGCCAGACAGTAGTCCAGAGAGACTGTACCATTTTACATATCCACCAACAATGTATGAGTCATCAGCTTCTCTGCATCCTTAACAGCATTTGATGTTGTCACTATTTTTTATTTTAACCATTCTGTTATGCGTGTTGTAATTTCTCATTATGGTTTTAATTAGCATTTCCCAAATGGCTAATGAAGCCGAACATCTTTTCATGTACTTAGTTGCCATTTACATACATCCACTTTCATGAAAGGTCTCTTCTTGAAGTTTACCCATTTTCTAACTGAATTATTTCTTTTTCTATTATTAAATTTTGAGAGTGCTTTATATAATCTACATCCTAGCCCCACCCATGTCAGATATATGGTCTACAAATATTTTCTCCCAGTCTGAAGCTTGACTCTTCACCCTTTCAGCAGGACCTTTTGAAGAGCAAAATTTTTAATTTTGGTAAGGTTCAATTTAACAATTATTCCTTTCATGGATTATGCTTCTAGATCCTGAAAACTGTGCTTTCTCTTTCCTTCCTTGGGTGAAGAAACTCACACCCTCTGTGGTGTGAGGTAGAAAGTATTCTTTCAAAGATGGAGACTTTACCTCTTTCATGTTTACATGGATGGAGCTGGAACATATTCTTCTTAGCAAAGTATCTCAAGAATTGGAAGAAAAAGTATCCAATGTACTCATCCCCACTATGAAGCTAATTTATAACTTTCACATGAAGGCTAAAACCCAATTATAGCACAAGAATATGGGGAAAGGGGCAAGGGAGGGGAGGGGAGGAGGGAGAATAGTTGAAGGGAGAGTGGTTGGTGGGATCTCACCTATGGTGCATCTTAGAAGGATACAGGTTAAACGTACTAAATGTAGAATACCAGTGTCTACATATAGTAATTATAAAAATGCCATGAAGGCTATGTTAAACAGTTCGATGAAAATATTTCATATTGTATATGAAGTCAGCACATTGTGCCCCCGATTGCACTAATGTACACAATTATGATTTAATAAAAATTAAAAAATAAATAAATAAACTTTGAATGTGGTTATCTTTTTGATAAAATGAGTCATGTTCCTTTGTATAAATACCCAGCAGTGGAATTGCTGAATCAAATGGTAGGGCTACTTTTAATAATTTGAGGAATCACCATACTTTTTTTCCATAGAGGTTATATTAATTTGAAGTCCCAACTAATAGTGTATAAGTATTTTCTTTTCAACACATTAGCACCAGCATTTATTGTTTTGTGACTTTTTAATAATGACCATTCTGACAGGTATAGACAATACCCTTGATGAATGTAAATGCAAAAATTTTCAACCAAAAATAGCAAACTGAATCCAAAAGCACATCACAAAGGTCATTCACACAGTCAAGTACATTTCATACCAGGGATACAAGGATGGCTACCATTTGTGAATCAATAAATGTAATGTAACACAAACAGAATTACAAAAAAAAATTATTTGGTCATCTCAAGAGATGCACAAAAACATTCAACAAAATCCAGCATCATTTCATGATAAAAATTCTCAAACTAGGCATAGATGGAACATACCTCAGGATTATACAACCCACATGTAAAAAACCCACAGTCAACACACACTAAATGGAGTGAAGTTGAAAGCATTCCCCTCATGAACAGTAACAATGATGGCCCCATCACTACTTCTGTTCAATGTAGTACTAGAAGTCCTAGCCATAGCAATCATGCTAGAGAAAGAGAAAGGGTATCCAAAGTGGAAAAGAAGAAATCAAACTGATAGTTCTTGCCAGTGATCTGATAACCAGAAAACCATAAAGACTCTTAGATTGAACAAATGAATTCATTAAAATGTTAGGTTACAAAATTAGTGTATGTAAATCCATAGCACTACTATATATCTATAATGACCAAGCTGAGAATCAATAATCCAATTTTATATACATTAGCTACAGATAAATTAATAAAATACTTAAGAATGTACTCTAGGAAAAAGGTAAAATGTTTCTACAAGAAGAACTATAAAATACTGATAAATGAAATCACAGATGATAAAACAAATGAAAAATATCCCATGTTTATGGATTGGAGAATCAATTTTGTGAAAATGACCATACTTCCCAAGGAAATCTACAGATTCGATGCAATGCTTATAAAAATACACTGTTTTTCATACAATTAGAAAAAACAATCCTAAAATTCATATGAATTTGACCATGTATTTCCAAAGCAATCTTAAGCAAAAATAAATAAATAAATCTGAAGACTACATATTTCCCATCTTCTAATTATACTACAAGGCAAGAGTAACCAAATCACCACTAAAAAAGGAAAAACAAAAATGTAAATATAATAAAATCTGAAGCCATAAAAATTTTAAAAAATTAAAAGTTAAGGAAAATTCTTCTAAATATCAACATAGGCAAAAAATTATGATGAAACCTCAAATGTTAATACAACAACAACAAATATACATAAGTGGGACCTATTTCAATTAGGGGGACTAATTGAACAACAACAACAAATATAAATAAGTGGGACTTTATTTCAGTTAAAGTTTCTGTACAGCAAAGGAAATAATCAAAGGAGTGAGTGTACAACCCACAGGATGGGAGAAAACGTTTGTAAACTATATGTCTGAGAAAGGACTAATATCTATAGTCTGCAATGAACTCAGACAAATCAGTAAGAGAGAAACCTCATCAGAGATTGGGTGAAAGACAGGAACAGAGTTTTTCCCAAAGACAATAAACACATGAAAAAATGCTCAACATCACTAGTCATTAAGAAGATGCAAATATCCTTTCGTTGTTTGAGACACAAAAGGCAATTTTATGAATGTTTGTGCTCCCTCTAACTATACTAGGAAGGCATACATTTATGTTTAAAATATAAATTGAAACGCATTATAAAAAATAAACACCATTGGCATGATTTTAGGATTACTTAATATTTAAATGTTAATATTTCTGAATATATTGTTAAATATCATACTTCAGAACCTGCTCCAAGTAATATGACAAGCATAATACATGGTATGTGTATGAATTTTGACATGTGCCTGAGGCTGCATTTTTTTCTTTTGAAGGTTAAATGTAGGAATCATTCAAAGACTATTTCAGTAATTAAAAACTGATATTTAATAAAAATGTATGGGTAAAGTTAATTTTGAAGTATTAAATATTTTTTATATAATTCTAATTGGTGTAACACTTATCATACATACTACATATTTGTGAAAACTAGTAGCAAATGCAAAATTTAGATAATAGGTACTATGAAAAATAAATATTAAATATATGTTGAAGGAAATAAAACTTAAAAACAATACACCACATTGTGTATCAATTCTTTTGAGAAAGCTTTGGTAACACAAGCATGTTCGAACACATAGGCTCTATTATATTTACAAAATATAGAGTTAATTTTTTGTTGTTGTTGAGACAGTCTCACTTTGTTGCCCTCAGTAGGATGCTATAGTCTCACAGCTCACCAACCTCCAACTCTTGGGCTTAAGCGATTCTCTTGCCTCAGCCTCGCAAGTAGCTTGGACTATCGGCGCCTGCCACAATACCTGGCTATTTATTATTGTTGTTGCAGTTGTCATTGTTGTTTTAGCTGGCCCAGGCCAGTTCAAACCCTGGTGTATGTGGTTGGCACCATAACCACTGAGCTGTGGGTGCTGAACCATAAAGTAATTTTTTGATTAAGATTTTTGTAAGTATTTGATAAAATTTGCCCAGGAAAAAATAATAGAAATACAAATACTGAATTAGAGTTATAAATATACATGAGTTCTTGCTGTCAACTGTCAATTTATTTTCCAGAGAGATTATATAAAGTTATGATGATGATAATTAAATTTTCATTAATTTGGATTTTCAAAATGTTTTCTTAATATCAATTATATTAATAAAATCAAATTTATTTTCACATGGCTGCATTATCTGAATTGCCACATGTACTGAAATCTTATACTATATTGCTTTGAAACATAACCAAGTTTCATGGAAATAAGCGAAAGTATTAACATACTTTCAGGTATTTAGGTAATAAAATTTATACTTTGGGGGATATGCACTGAGAATTTATCATTTGTTATATGCTCACTGTAATGTTTTAATTTTATTAAGCATCTGACATATGTTTTAAAGTATCTCACATGATTATAGGAAAATATTAGCTAAATTTTACTTTTATCACAAAATCAGAAAATAGTAATGTCCCATAAATAAGAGCAATTTTCCAAATATTTATGATTACCTGGTAGAGTACTTAAACATACAGTGTACATAGAAGCAGTGAATTAGTTATGTAAATTACAGGTATGCACTAGCCTGTATTATTTGGCAGAAATGAATTGTTCGGGGATCTTATGAATCCCTCAGTATGGCTTCTGAGTTCTTTTGGGCATAGCTCCTGTGTCTAAATAATTTATTATATCTGTTTCACTAAACCCTATTCTAATGCAGTCACATCAGATTTAAGAAGTGAGCTGGAACATGATTTTAAAAGTCAAAAAACCAATTTTTGGATGTCGTTCAGAGTTTAAAACATGAGTCTGAAGGGACACGGTGTGATTAGTTATGAATAGTATAAACCTGTAAGTAAACCCTTTCAACCTGTGCATTATCCTTGCTACTCTAACATGGTAATGCAGAAATTCTTACCACTGGAGAAACATGGTTAGGGCAATGACTCTAATGCTTTGTTAAATTATTGATGTCTGGTTTCTTTAATCCAAATTGGTGTGTCAGACTAGAAAATCTGTTTCTGCAAAAATCACAAAGGCGAGCAACATGGCATAGACTATTTGAGCACAGACTATGCGAGCAATAGGAAGATATCACTTTCAGTATGTGTGGTAGGCTTTTGAAAATGGCCTGGAGGGTTCCAGTTTTAGTAGCTTCTCATACTTTTGATTATTTTTCCTACATAACATTTATAAAAATTAAAGATATTTTAATTAGAGGTGTCAATTATTGTTTAATTAGTGCAATAATTACAATCTTGATACAGACAAGGACCACATTCTCTTTTGCCTTTCTGCTCATCCTTGCATACCTTGAGCCTTAAATACATTTTCTGGCACATTTTCCCGCACTCAATAAATGGCTGTGACAAGTAGGCATGAATGGGTAGCCTATTTCTGTAAATATAACATTATGAAAAAACTGCGCTGCTGAACTTGCAATAGCACAAGTTTGCTTTCTAAATGCTTCTTCCACAAAGTTTCATTCTCAAATGTAATTTGTGGGAAAAGAGAAATTAGAATGTGAAATTTCATATTATGAGCAAACTATATAAAAATATGTTGTCAGAAACTATATGCATTTGGTTCAGTCCTAGGAATAAGAAGAAATGTGATACTACTTTTTTGTCTTTGTTTTCCATTGAAAGGAAGAAATGTTCCCAATAAACTATTTTTTTAAAAAATTCATTCTCTTAATGATTCAGAAGAAGGCTCTTGAGGACTAGTTGTTTTTGCATTTGTTTTTCAAACATTTCCAGAGCAAAGACAAGACTACTTAACAATCTCTATAACGCTCGGAATAATTAACAACTACACCAGCATCAGAATGCCTTTGCCTGTACATCTCACAACCAGATGGATTTTCCTTGCTTATAATAATCAACAAAGTATCATGAGAAATGATGGGCTACTTGGCATTAAAAAAATTCATTTTCTAATGCCAGTTAAATATGTACAGCTGGATGCAGAAAACATTACTTTGTCCACTAATTCCATATATAGAAATGGAATAGTTTGAACACAGTTTGAACCAAAGCTTTTTTTTTTTTTTTTTAGCAATTATCTCATTAATGACTCTACAACACCGAATGAACATTCTAAATTGCCAAAAAATTATTTTGTGTAATTTTACTTTTATGTAATTTTTAATTTTCTACATATGCTGTTAGTTTATCTAATTTGAAAGTTTATTATTATTATACATGTACATGTAATTTTCTGTTTCCTTCATGTTTTTAGGGTGTGTAAGTGATGATCACATGTGTATACTTTGAGACCAAATTACAAAGTCAGTGAAAGCCTTTGAGACGTATAAAATAAAAAAGTGTTAAAAGTAAATAACTATGATATATTTTGCTATTGAGCATGATAAAACTCAGGCCACAATTTCTAAATAAGATCGTTAAAAAACGTGTTATCAGTACTTACATGTCTTGTAACACAATTAATAACATTATACATGAAGCTATAGTATAAAGCCAATTTTGTTTAACACAAATACACAAACTACCACCACTACTATCATCAAAACTTAAAGTGAAGAGTAAGTCTATTTACTGATATTGAAATAATATATTTGGAAATGTTTATGATGCCCATATTCAGGGTTAGAACCACATTGATAATAATTTGTAAATAATGGAAACAGTTTTTATTGTCTTAGGTCAAAATCTGTACATGACGTTATTTCCTCCCGTATGAAGTACATCTACACATACCAATAAAATTAGTATACATGAAAAAGTGTTATAAAAGAAATACAATCTGTGAGATTAAAATTAATTATTGATGTGAAAAATCTAAGACAAAATATAATCCATACGTAACTAAATCACTTTCTAACAATTTTATAAGAGTTTAATCTGATCATTTCTCAGCTTTTTTGCTAAGATCAAGTGAAGAGTTTAAATTTGGCAGGTCAAAGTCCTCATTTATATGAAAAGTAGTATGTAGTGAATTAATAAAAAGTTTCATCACTGAAGTTTTAATAAATCCATCTTATTGGGCTGAGAAGGATGCTAATGAAAGTTGTTTGATAGGTGCCTTGTAAATAGGTCTTATAAAAATAGAAAAATAAATTAACAATTATATAACAACTGTAACATAATAACCTCACTTTTATAAATGTAGTTTACTTTATTCTTGAAAAAATATCATACTAAGCTTATGAATGTTCAGTGCTTCTGAGAGAGAACGCTGTGACCGCACTTAGCAATTAGTTCTATGCCCCATAAAATTGGAGAGATTTACAAAGCAAATGGAAATTCTAACTTTTATAATGATGAGCCATATGGCACTCCATTTACCATATTTATGCTTAGCAGAGAGTATAAAATTATAGCTCTCACATTTTTTAGAAAATGAAGTTATGACTTCTATCATGCCCACAAATGAGCAAGACTAGAATAAGAAAAAGGAAGTTCCAGGTTACTTAAAAAATAGATTTTGCTGACATTTTCTCCAAAGTGTTGAGGTTTATAAGTGAGTTTTAAAATGTTTATGGCCAGGCATGGTGGCTCACACCTGTACTCCTAGCACTCTGGGAGGCCCACAAGGGAGGATCAGGCCAGCCAGAGTAAGGGTGAGACTCCTATCCCTACTAAAAATAAATTAGTTAGGGGTTTCAGCAGTCATCTGTCCTCCCAGCTACTCGGGAGGCTGAGGTAGGAGGATCACTTGGGACCAGGAATTTGGAGTTGCTGTAAACTTGATTGATGCCAGGACACTCTAGCCTGGGGGCAACAGAATCAGAATCTCTCAAAAAAAAAAAAAAAAAAAAAAAACAAATAAAATCTTTAGGCTCATTGCAGTGCAAATGTGTTCTTAAAGAATAAAGACAGCATGGCTTCTAACCTCCTGTTTAGATGATGTCTTTTCAAGTGAGAATATTCAGTTAGGAGTGAATTAATTACTACTTAGTGGTAGGCTAATCTAGAATTACATATATGTCTATAATGAGCTAAATGTTAATCTATTATCAGCTAAATTTTGATCTCCCAGATTATATGGAGTGGTAGAGTTATGTATTTAAAATATAATGGATTTAGCCAATGAAAAAGGAGAAATTACAAAAAGAAAAATATTGTGTATTTACTTGGAGGTTTGTGATATTGAGGTGTAATTGTTAATCTTAAACTCATCAAAATATTTACTAACATTGTCAATGATAAATCTTATATCTCATTTATGTTATTTATTCATATCTCAAACTCTGTGATTAAGTTACACATTAAATTTTAATGATATCTGCTGAATTAACAAATAATCTAAAATGGTAAATGAAATGTGGCTTTGTTCAAGACTATGTTGTGTGTACATGTATTTTTGTGTGTGTTTATGTGTATATTTGTGTATGTGCGTGAGGGAGGGGGAGAGAGAGGAGGAGAATTAAAATTCATTATGGAATAGTGATGGAATTGCAATTTAGTTCCAGTGTGCAATCCATTATGTGGAAAGTAAGGTGTATACAAACCAATATTAACATAAATATAATAAATAAAATATTAAAATAAATGTACACTAAAAAATTAGTTTGTTACCCATGAATGTGACTTTTACTAAGATTAAGTAATTAAACATAATTTATAGGTCAGATTTTATCCTCTGTGTTTACCAGATAGGTTGAGACTTCTCTTATCTGTTTATTCATTCATTCATTTAACGAATGTGCAGAATTCATGCATTCAGCAAATACTTATACTGTTCCAGATAGTCTTCTAGACTGGATTTGTAGCAGTGAAAAACAATAAGAAGTACCTGATATGGTTCCAATATGGATATGGCTTCATATTAATTTTTGATATTTTAGATTCACTGTGGACGCATGATGAATAGGACACGTCTTCCACACTCAGTCACTCTTCTACCACCTAACACTTCCTTTTCTGCATTACACTTCTCCCTTTTGAAATCAATTTGTTTATCTGCTTTTCTGTTTATTGACTGTATTGTCCAGTTAGAATTAATATGCTTATTGGAAGGTACACAACATATAATAACTGCTCGGTAACTATATTGTTGAGTGAAAATTAATGCATAAGTGTCCTGATATATTTTTACTTAGCTGTTACTTAAATTGTTTGATTCTCTACTATCTAGTTAAATTTTCCAAAGTTACAAATTACGCCTGATGTTTCTATATTATCTCTATAAAGCCAGTAGAATTTTAACTTCTTATTTCAGATAGTGTATATTTAATAATTATTCATGAATTATTAAACCAAGTTAATGACCAGCTGAATCTAAGCAGTGACCACCTATGTTTAAGAGACAGCTATTCAAAGTTGAAATGGTCAAGTACTCGGAACAAAACTGCCTTGTTATTATCTTAAATATTAGGATTGGTTCAATGATATTAAACTAAAACTACCCACAAAATATGTATTTGGCTATGAATTTTATCTGTAAGGCACTGAGGTGGGTATCAAGATTCACTCATACTTATCGTTTTTTAGGTCCCAATAGCTCTTATTTGTGCTGGCTGTTCACATCTGCCCAATTTAGAAAATCATCCTAGTATGCCCTCAAATCTCAAGCAGCAAGAAATAATCAGACATTTTTAAGTGAAATTCTCTTTCCAGTACAAAACACAAAATAGGTACACCAGTCATACTTTTAACAATAATTCAGTATTTTTTTTGCTATGTTGGTGCTATACAATCCATAATCCAAAGCCATTATTTGAAGTTGCCATACACACAATAAATTAGTTTTGCATTCTGTGATTCCATCTAGTTTTGAATACTAGATCACATGCGTCGTTGTATAATGAAAGTGGAGAATTCTAAAGGTTATGTTCATTGCACTGAATTTAAGACAAAAAAATTGCACATTTTAAAATAGATAACTTTAGACTTTTAGATATTTACATTAATAGAGAAGGGAACATTACCAGGGAAAATTTACCCTACTATTTTTATTTTTCATAAGTCGGAAAGATTAGCTTTGCTCATATATAACAATGCACCGTCATCTCTTAAAGCTAACGGAAATGATTAAATTTAAAAATGTAAATGTAATCAGGCTTAAAGTCATTGCAAGTCTCATCATCTAGAATAAAAATTATAGGCTTTCCATCATTGCTGAAAACTTAATAGCCTTTATTTCTAGAATGCATACTATGTTGAAAGTGCACTGTTCTGCACAAGGCTTAATGAGAATTTAAATCAGACTGTTTCTAAACGGAAAGGATTTGTTCACAACAGGTCAACCGTGATGAAAACCTGCTCAGGCCGCCATCTTGGGGACTGCAAACATCCACGGTCTTCTCAGATGGGACTTGTTTCATGTGGCCCGACATACCTATTAAACAAAATGAAATGGACTCTTCCAGTCTACAAATATAGTGGATCCTTCATACACAGATATATCGTGTATAATTTATAGAACCCCTATCGTAATGTCAGGATGATTGGACTCAGTGTACATCATAAAGATCATTTTTTAACTTTTAAAACTCCTTCTTTGGAACACAGTAGACTTTTCTTGACTTTTTTTTTTTTTTGCTTGTCTAGGCTGTAAACTGGTGTTATTGATAGTAGTGTAATCTGCCATTTACTTCCCTTCTGCCTGTCAAAAATCACCAACGTGGTGTGGTTTAAAAGATAACCACCCATTGGTTCTCATTCTCAGCTCATGAAGTTAGTATCTGGAAATGTTAGCAAGAAATATGATAAAGATGACAGAATTGGATGAGTACATTCTCAAACCTCAAAAATAAATTAATTCTAGTCAAATTTGGCCTATAAATTTATAACAAAAATGGAGATGTAGGTGAGGGCCTGAGTCTTACACTGTTCACATTTTATGAATATGTTTGTATCACTAAACCTTTCATTCTCAGCATGAGCTTATAAGCTAAATGGAAGATAAAAACAACAAAAAATGTGGTCAGGGTACTCTTGTTAAAATAATTTTAATCCTATTAATCTTCCCTGCAAGTGAAAATAGTTTTTACATATTTAAATGAGTGTTTAGGATAAACTTTGGTGTGCAAAATGATAGTGGACTGTGAGAAACTCATTAATAATTACACATGATAAGTTTTGAAAAGTTAATGTCATCATGGGGATGGAGAAAACATTCTGTCACGTGTGAGATAAGTGAACAGGGGGACATAGCACAAGCATAGTACCACATTTTGGAGGTGAACTACCTCGTGATGGAGGCTGGGCTGAAGTGAGATAAAGAAAAGTATCTCTATGGGGACTTAGTTGATATTTTAGCAAGTTAAAAGGTATAGAGAAAATGTATAAAAGCTTTCCAATGAACAGAGTTGCAGAGGACCAACTGTGTTTTGCCATGTTCTTTAAAGGCTGCTACTGAGTAAGTGAAACTGTTTCTTTTTATATTGGCGATTGAAGAGTGTCTCTATGAAATTATTAGCATTTCTTCATTTCTATCTTGTTCATATACATTGAACAGTTTTTCATTTATTTGTGGTGCAATTTTCCTTCTACTTTCATATTTGAAATCCTTAAAATAACACATAATTTATATTTAGTTCTGTGTATTATAGAAAAAAACACATTTTTGTGCTTACAGGTAATGTCTACAGTGTCTAAATCACTTCAATTATAATCGATTCTAATTACCAACTTTTGTTTTTATACTGTATATGTGTGAGGCAGAGACAGAGATATGGAGAGAGAAAAAAGAGAAAGATTTCACATGGGTATACCTACATGTATATTCACACCCGGACACAAATATGCATTTCCTCTTCTCTCCAACTCCATCACCCCCCTGATGATATTTCTCTAGTAAATTTCTACTGATATCCCCCCATCGGTTACTCTCCACAATGCAGCAACTATGACATACATTTTTTAATGGAAAACTCATCATATGATTTCCCTGTGTAAAACTACTACGTCTTTCCCATCGGTTGTAGTGTAAAATTTAATTTTTACCATCTTGAAGGACTTTATACCATTTGTCCCTTGCTTAATTGCTTAGCATTCATTCCTCTCCCTCAACAGTCTAGATCAAATTTCCTAATTTTATAAACATGTCCCATTCTGTTCTGTTACAGGCTGTCCCTGGGTTATGCATAAGATTTGTTTTGTAGGCTTGTTCTTAAGTTAAATTTGTATGTAAGTTTAAACAGGTACCTTTGCCTATTAACTGTAATAGTCTATTTATAAGAGAAAGTTATATGTTAGTTGAATGTTGATAACTCAGAGACTTACTGTAATAGCCTCCATTTATAACTGTGAGTTGTACATAAGTCAAGTTTGTAATTCAGGGACTGCCTGTAATGGCCATTGCATGTGGAGTTCTTCTGCCCAAGACACCACTCCTGAGGTCTGTGTCTGCCTCACACCTGTTGTGCCCTTAGTTTTCACAGGTGTTGGGCACCATATTGCTTGTGCATATACTGGGTGCCTCTACCTTGCCAGGGAAGTCACAGCCCCTCATTCTTCTTACATAAAATGTACCACACAAACATTCCCAAGCACCTGCTTCAACTTTGAAAATTACAAAAGTTCAGGGAAACACAGAACAGTAATATTTCCAGAGTTCTGATCCATAGGGCAATCTGCCTCAGGGGAATAGAAAGTGCTGTGAAGGCTTTTGAGGGCAAGGAAAACTGAATATGCCCTCTCCTACAGCTGAGAGCCCCTGGCTCAAGACTTGACATCTGTGTTCCTTTCAGTGGAGCTGTAGGTACCCACCCCAGATAGGAAGCAGAGCTGGAGACTGGGCAGGAATATGGAGATAGGACTTCACCTCCTTCTCATACCCAAAGCTACAGACATAACCACCTCTGCTGCCAACATGAGCTGCTGGTGCAGGAGGGCCATGGGGTGCCCAGTTCTGGACTTACCAGTGTGTACCCAACAGTACTGTGCTCCCAATGCCTGTGTTTTGCACAAGCATACAAAGGTTCCCTTCCCTGTATGAAAAAGCATCATTTCTGCAGTTTTTCCAACCAGGGAATCCTAGTTCCTAGGTCTCTGTAACTCTAATCCACATGCAATGCCCCCCAGCCCCCACTCAGATCACAGCATCCCCCAAGGACGAATGAGTACCCAGGGAACTGTGGATCTCCTGGAGGCTGGCATCCAGGGAGGGCTGTTTCCAGCTGAGAGAGAAGTGTGCACCCAATCAGGCCTCCCAGGACAAAGGGGACAAGAGGATCACCAATCCCACTCAACCAGAGCTGCCTCCTCCAAACCCCCTTCCCAAACACTGCTACTGATGCAAGTGTGGCTGTTTCTGCTCGGTTGGGTGAGGGTTGCACGGGATGATTAAGCCAGGGCACTTGAGAGCACCTGTCACACCCAGGCTTCTAGAGGGCAGGGTTCACTCCTTTCCCTTTTAAATGCTGCAGCAGGCACTTTACTATACGCCCCAGGACAAAAACTACTGCCTCTGCTGAGGGAATAGTGTGGGGCTAGCCATCCTCTCCTGGAGCTGCAGGTCTTACCAGGAGGAGCCTACCTGCCCTGGAAACCAGTCCCCTGCCAAGTACCTCTTCCCTTCCAGAGCATTTCAGCAGCTGGGAGCCATTCATCCAATCATTCAGGGATCCCAGCAAACAGAGGTTCAGGCTTTCCCTGCCACCCCCTTTGAGGCCAGGCCATGAAGGCAGCTGGTGCTTAGATATTCCCCAAGGAAAAAAATATTGCTACCACTAAGTCAGGGCAGCTGATGGCCTTTACTAGGAGAAGCCTGGCCTCCACAGAAATCCGTCACACAACTGCCTTCCGTCAGCCCCCACCTAAGCATTGCAGCCACCAGCCAGTCACTCTGGAGCCCTGAACACAGAGCTGTGAGCTCCCGCCACCATGTCTGTTGAGGCTGAGCCAGGGTAGGGGTTAGAAATCTGGGTGCTCTTGTGCCCTCAAAAGACAAAGTCTGCTGTCACTGCCTAGAGGTGTGAATGGCTTATGGGCCCCATGGCTGCCTGACTCTACTAATCTCATCAACAGGGGCCTCCTCATCCTGTCACAGGCTAGCCGTGCATCCACCCTCCTCCTGCCTCAGCATTCCTGTGGTCCAGGAGATCAAATTTGGCCCTTCTCACAAAAGCAATAAGAAACTAGTCCACCTGGGTACACACCTTCACCCACCCTTCATTTACTCAACACAGGGACTTTGAAGAGTTGCCATTACTCACCCCAAAGTGCATATTTGATCATTTAAACACACACACCCACTTTCTATGATATACACATTTTTAGAAAAAATGCATTGGATTTATTTTAAACAAATCTATAATAGAATCCAGCATGTCCATTAGAGTAATGATTCTGGTTCTTGGTCAACTTGGAACAACTTATGAACGATTATAATTCTCCCTACTCTTGTTTCATTGGTAATTTTTCACTTGTGCTAAACAGCACGCAAAGAAAGAACGAGAGAGGTTGCAACTGTGTTCTCTGGGAATATAAAGGAAGTGATAATTTTGAAGAGTAGACAGCCATAAGGAATAGCAGGATGGATCTGTCCATGTGTTTAAACGAAATAGAAATGTATAAATATTTTGAGTGTTTTAATATAAAACAATGTCCATTCTATAGTTATAAAACTACTACTAACAAGCACATATAAAGTCATCTATTTTTTCCTGTGTTTTAATAAATAATTGTTATAATTGTTGTAATCTCCAGAAGAAACCATGTTTCATTATTATATAAACTTGCATGGATTCATTCACCTTGGTAATTGAATTTAGCAATTGAAATGATGGGAGAAATAGCAAAACTGAATTCTTGCATTTCCCCCCCTCTTCCTTATTTTCTTTTTAGAATATAATCAGTAGCTAGCAGGGAAAATAATTTAACTAAAGTGTTTCTTATTAAAAGACAGCAACATGAATATTGTAAGATGGGGAAAAATAAAGACATCACCTTTAATTTTGTTTCACACTCTAACTTGCAATATGTAAAACAATTCCATTCCTGCAAGAGAAAAAATTGAATAAAAACAACACTAAAAATGAACAAAATAAAACTGAGTCATACTACAGAATTATGTGATGTTTTCTCTGATATCTCCAATAAGGAAACTAGGCTATTATGCCCTATTTTACACTGGAATATTAAATTAATGACAGGTTTATTTGTCTATGCTAAAGAAAAATAAATGAACTATGCTTTTTTATATTGTTAGCAAAGGACATTTTCTATTTGATGTTAACATATTTTTGCTTCTACGGTGATTCAGCCACTTGATAATCAGTATAAATCGTGATAATTTGAGTTAACCTGACTAGATCTTAAAAGTTAAAATGATGAAATCTGTGTTATATTGTGCATTTTTAACCAAATAAAATTATTAAGTATTTTCTGATTTTGCAAAGTGGTTCCTCCTTCTCCATATTGTTATTATACCTACACATTTGTTACTCTCCACTTACTATTAACCTTTCATATTTGTCTAAATAGGATTATACTTTATAATTCACATACATTGCACACTGCAGTTGCTGGCATAGCATCAGGGCTCAGAAAGTTGTGTTGTAGTAGAAATACAAGTGATCCTAGTAGGACTATTAGTGCTTGCTGTCATCATTTTTATACTCTATGTTAATGAATGACATTGCACATTAGTAACATATATCATGGTTCTTGCTATTAGTCCTTCCCAATTGTGAAGTTGTAAAGAAATGGTCACATCGTTTAAATAGCAGATTAAGACAAATTTTTTCTGAGTTGCAGTTTATAATCAGTTAGCATCTAATACCACCTGATATTCATACTTCATGCATAATCACTGTACTAAGTACTAATCAAGCAAAAGGACAATTTTGGGCAATGTTTATCTAACAAAACAAAGGTGGTAACTAAGTAGACCATCAATCTGCCTGGACGCCCTACTGACAATTCCAATCCCATCACTTGAAATATATTAGGTAGCTCATACTCCCTTCTTTCCAAGTACAAAGTAATACTTGAGCTTTTTCTTCCCCTCCTGCTAAGAGTTAGGTTATTTTAGCTTGAAATTAAGTTTCTAATGAAAGAAATGGGAGAGATTCTATTACTATATGTGAGAAAGCTTATTTAAAAAGCAAACAGTAGTTTGTATTTGAGTATACCTGGTGGCCATACATTGTGGTAAAAATGCAAATGAACTGTATGTCCGCCCTGTATATCCATGACCTCTAGATGTGGGCACCTAGAAATAAAATAATTTTAGGAAGCTGCATGGCCTGGATTTGAATTCAAGCCTCTATAAACAATTCCAAAATCTTTATCACTCTTCAGATATTTTTTATCAAGCAAATTGTTTAGGTGTACTTGATCTCACATCATGTTAAGAATTCTTCTCAGCAAAATATCTCAAGAATGGAAGAAAAAGTATCCAATGTATTCAGTCCTACTATGAAACTAATTTATAGCTCTCATACAAAAGCTATAACCCAATTATAGCACAAGAATAAGGAGAAAGGGGCAAAGGAGGAGGGGGGAGAGAAGGGGAGAAGATGGGTGGAGGGAAGGTAATTGGTGGGACCACACTTACGGTGCATCTTAGAAGGGTAAGGGTGAAACTTACTAAATGCAGAATATAAAGATATTAACACAATAACTAAGAAAATGCCATGAAGGCTATGTTAAACAATTTGATGAAAACATTTCAGATTGTATATATACCCCACAATTGCACTAATGTATACAGCTATGATTTAATAAAAAACAAAAATCCTAAAAAAAAAAAAAAAAAAAAAAAGAATTCGGTGAGAGAAGTATTTTATCCCAAATGAAAAATATTTTTTCTGATTGTAGGAATACTTTTTATTTTAAAATATCATAGAAATATAGATAGGAAGTTTTTTTTGAATACTTGAAATATCACCACCTGAAGAAACCTAATATTAATCTTATAAAGTTGAAAGCTCTTCTACTGTGATTTTAAATTATACAAACATTGTTTTTTATTTTCCAAAGCACTTCTGTTGAAGTATTATCTGTTCTAGGGAACCTCCTACATTTTCATTGACACAATTTTCTTTTGAATATTATCAAGAAAACAAATGTTTCAGGCAGTGGATGTATTTCTGTGGTAGCCAATTTCTTTAAAAATCACAAAATTGATTCACTCAATTTTTAATAGAAGAATTTTTTCTCCAAGGTCTTTTTCCTCAGCAGAAACCCACCAATCCTCTCAGTAATGTGTTATTTTTTTACTAAAATATTCTCTTTGACCTTATTCACCAGAACTTCAGAAATCCAGTGTATCGTATAAAGTACATGCATATTTTGCTTATGTTATTGAGATAGTGGTTGTTTTATTATTTCATTATGTATCTTAAAGAACCCTGGTTAATAGAGGAGAGCAGGTGTCAGCATTTATAACATTATCTTGCCAAAAATGACTTATAGATGGCACCTTCCACTAGTGTCCTCATGAGATGGAAAGGGCAAGGCAGCCTAGTGTCCTCACTCTAGTAAGGGCACTAATCTCACTGATAAGGTCAGCACCCTCCTCATAATCTAATCAACTTCCAAGGCCCCATCATTTGGGGGATTAGAATCCCAAAATATGCATTTTGGAGAAACACAAACTTTCGGACCATAGAAAAGACTTTAACAGAATCTTAAAGGATTCTTGTTTCTCTATATTGGTCATTATTATTATTTTTATTTCATTACATAACTTTAGTATATTTTCAGATCACATAAAGAAACAAGAAAATGTAAAATATAAAAGTATGTTTCATTTGAAATAATTGGTTAAATTTTTCATTCTAGAGCTGCCTTTTTGAAAGTATATAGGAAATATATTTTGCTGAACTCTGAAAATAAGAACAAAGAAATTATTTTTATTTAAATGAATTAACTTGGTCATATCACAATCAGAATCTTTCCTACTATGGAAAGCCACACTTTAAATAAAGGCTTAATTAGAATATCATAATTGCTTGGTTCCCACACCTTTGAAAAATATATATATTAAGACTTTTCTTATAAAAGTTTCAGTTGTCATACAGAATAGTCCATGCTGTGGAAGAACTTCAAAAGAGATGAGTTCTTCAGTATAAGGAAGTCATAACTCAAATATGTGAACAATTGAGAAGAACTCTACTCAAGATAATAATAGATTTTTATGTATGTGACTCAGAAAATTTCATTTATAAGTATATCTTGCTTAAAAAACAGAGTAAGACAGCCTTTCAGAAATAATGATTCTCCAACAGTCAGCTGGAGGGGTAGATTGGAAAGTCAGAGATTTCTCTGCTCGGTCTTCAGTCTCTCACTCATCTTCCCCTTACTCTTCATGCTTGCCCCAAACCATTCATTCATTCAATCCTTTATTGAATACCTACTATGCAGCATTCATTTCAGGGAAAACGTACATTTAAAAGAGCTCACAATGTAGTGAGTAAGGAGATACATTGCTGTCACCCTCGACATTGATTAAAATGGTATCTTTCTTAACACAGTAAATAGGAGCTCTGTACATTTACCCTGACTACTGCACAGTGCAGTGTCCTGTCCTTGTTGGTACATGGTGCACAGCTCCTAGGCATCTAGATAAGCCAATTTTATCTCCAATATCTGTACCTCCCTTTGTGTGAGTAAAGTGGGGCTCTTATGAATCTCTTTCCCCTTGAAAGAGTCCCCTGTCCCCTTCTCCTTCCTATAAAAGAAAGCTACCATAATTTGTTCTGAGACTCTCTGATAATCTTATGATTTTTCCCGTTATTTTCCACATCAGTCTCCATAACCAATCCTGGTACTAAAAAAATGAATAAAGTAGGCACAGTAAATCTATTTTAATCTTGGCTGCATAACTGAGCATGTGATGTTTTCTGAGCCTTCTTGGGAGTTGTTGTTTCATTACAAACTGAACACAACAGTCCCTCCCTGGGCAGTGGGTTGTTGTAAGGTAAAAATGAGATAATGAATATGAATTTCTTTTGAAAATTCTTAATCACCATACAAAGATACATAGTAACTTGACAACTATTAATATAAATTTTAGAGAAATAATTTATTTCTGAAGATTATATGCAAATCCAAAAATGTTCTCCTTGTATACCTGACACAAACAAAACTACCATAATGTATGTCTCTTAAATAAAGGTTTTCAGAGTATCAGTCAGAGATATGATATGATCATGGATGGAGCTGTTGGAGACTTTTAAATTGGGAAATGAAGTAGTCATTGCCACAGAGTAAACGTGACACCTTGTTTATTATCTGAGATTTGATTTTGTGCTATAATTACTTTAAGATCCCATTAAAGTTTCAGGCTAACCAAATGAATGAGCTATACGTGTGAATAAAACTAAAATACATGTAAATTCTTTGATAAATATATTCTACTCATCTGGTTTCAAGGGAATCAACACTAATTTGGGGTACTTTTTCATTGAACACATAAGAAGCAATCACTTGGAAAGAAGCATTAGAACATGTGCCTTGAGAGAAGAAAAAACAGGCTTTCAAAGCGCTAATTTATGACTTGTAATTAGCAGCAATTCTGTTCAGTCCGTACGTTTCAATCCCAGTAAAGTATGAAACCATTTCCAATAACAAGATCATTAATTATTAATTCAGCATTTCGACTAAGTATTGCAGGAGGAAAAAGAAGAAGGAAAAGTGTGATCACTGATGCTAACGAAGTTAGTAGTCAACTACTAAAAAATGAGAAAAGGAAGTCATTAATTGAGCTCCAGCTGTTTTCAAGGAAATGAGAAGAGCACTATTCTATCTCACTTAATTACGTGTATTATAATTGAGTTTAGCAGAAGGATATTTTGATCTCATTTAATTCTCATAATCAAATTTAGTGCAAGAATATTTTAATCCTTTTGTAGATAAGCAAAATTCAGTTGAATGTCTCATACAAATGATCATTGTTGGTCATTCAGTAAACATTGTCTAGAATCATTCAATTTGTATATAGATTTTATAAACAGACACATACACACCCCATATACATACACAGACTCTTTAACAGCACAAAGATTAGGGGTGCTGATTCCCAATGCAGTTGAAAATCTCCAAACAACATTTGACTACCTATGAATAGCCATAAACAGCATTCATAGTTGATTAGCATACATTTTGTGGGGGTTTTTTTGTTGTTGTTGTTGTTTTAACACAAAATCTCACTCTGTTGTTACTAGGCTAGTGCTCTGGAGTCACACTCATAGCAACTTCAAACTCCTGGGTTGAAGCGATCCTCTTGCCTCAGCCACCCTAGTAGCTAGTACTATAAGTGCTCACCACAATACCCACCTAGTTTTTTCTATTTTTAGTAGAGATGGGTTCTTGCTCTTCCTCAGGCTTATCTCGAACTCCTGAGTTTAAGGAATTCACATACTTCCACCTTGTAGAGTGCTACAATTACAGGTGTGAGCCACAGTGCCTGGCCTAACATACACTTGGAAAGTCATGTTTGTTACACACTGTATTCTTACAATAAAGTATGCTATAGAAAAGGTAATGTTATTAAGACATTATTAAAAAGAGAAAATACATTTACTATTCATTAAGAAGTAGTTTACCATAAAAGTCTTCCTTGTACCACCTTTACAGAGGAGGAGAAGAGGATGCATTTGGTCTTGATATTTTAAGGGTGGCAGAGCAGAAGAAAATTCACAATTTTAGTGACTCCTTGCTGCATGAATTGGTGTTGCTCAACAGTCAACTGTAAATACATATAGATATATATATATATGGGGTGCGCATAAAGTTAGGGTGCAATTTACTATGTTAAACTATTTTAAATAGCACACGAACTTTATGTCTACCCTTTATACGTATTTAAAATGACTTTAGAAACTCAAAGATATATCAATGAAAGAGGGTAAGTCTCTATACTCTTATTACATTCTAAGTTGGTAAACGAACCCAAAAAACATAATTTAAACAAATATGTAATACAATGTCAGTAAGAATGCTTTCAAGAAAAGTAGAACAAAGAATAAGTGGGCATTGTTCTGAGGCAAGAGAATTGCCTAAGCCCAGGAGTTTGAGGTCGCTGTGAGCTGTGAAGCCACAGCACTCTACTGAGGGCAATAAAGTGAGACCCTGTCTCTTAAAAACAAAAAATAAATAAAAAATAAAATAAAATAAAGTTGGCAGTGTTTTAGAGTAGTCGAATATGGCCTTTCTGAAGGGATAACATTAGAATAGAAACTAGATTGGAATGTAGGAGAGAGTCCTAGATGTAAATCTGGGCAAAAAAGAGCAGTACCTTCATTTGGCCATATAACAAAACACCATACATAGACTTGGTAACAAGCATAAATTTATGCCTTACAGTTTTGGAAGTGAAGAAGTTCAAGATCAAGGCACTGGCAGATTTGATTTCTGGTGAAACCACTTTCTGATTTAAAGATGGTGCTTTCTAGCTGTGCTCTCACATGGTGAAGTAAAGGCAAATTTGGGGGCAGCTATTTTATAAGGTTACTAATTTCATGTAGGAGACACCCAAAACACCTTGGTAATAGGGGAATGAGGAAGGGATTGGTCTCTTGTTAAAGAGCACAAGAGAACATACATCATTACTAGGTAGTCTCTACACCTGTGGTGTAAACAGCCATGGACTCACTTCTGTCAGTAGCCACAGGAGAAGATAGTTGAGGCTCCTACTAGGCTTCTACTAAGAATGACTGTGTCACCTTTGTGGCACTCTGGCATCTCTGACCTGACTGAGACAACTGGCTCCTCTGGATGGGAAGCCTTACTGACTGAGACAACAGGACCCTTATTGGGTCCCTGGCACTTATGAAGCCATACCCCGAGTGAGCTAGTATAGTGGTCAGCGTCCTGGCTGTTTCATGGGCAGGGCTGGCAACCTAGCCTCCCAGCTCCGACAATTTCATCCATGAGAAATTTCTCCCAAAGTCTCCACCTCCTAAAGCCATCACTTGGTGATTATGATCTCAACATACAAAATTTAGAGGACATAGATATTCATTCCAACCATAGCAAGCAGCAAGTGGAAATGCCCAAAGTTTGGACCAACTTAGATCAATCAAGGAATAGAAAGATGGGAGCTTCAGCCAAAAAAGAAAAAAAGAGAGAGAGAAATGTAGAATAGTTATTAATTTCATTGGCCCAAAGTCATGGTAAATAATTTGAATTTTATTTTACATGTTAAGGAAACCTTTGAAATCTTTCAACAGTGTTATTGCCTAATGCAATTTAAATGAAAAAAATTGAAGAGAATGACTTGAGGCACTGAAGAGATTATGGGCTCTAAGGGTTGAGAATTTAAGCAGTAGATGGGTACCAGGTTATTAAGGTAGTTCAACTATTACAACTGCATGAACTAGGATCATGTAAAAAGGAGTTGAGATATTATTAAATTCAGAATGTATTTTGATGACATTATTGATCTGGTATCTTAACATTCTTTTTTTTTTTTCTCCTGAGTGGTAAGTTGGGCTTTATTTATTTATTTATTATTAAATCATAGCTGTGTACATTAATGCAATCATGGAGTAAAATGTGCTAGTTTCATATACAATCTGAAATATTTTCATCAAACTGTTTAACATAGCCTTCATGGCATTTTCTTATTGTGTAAAGACCTTTAAATTCTGCATTTAGTAAGTTTCACCTGTACCCTTCTAAGATGCACCGTAGGTGTGGTTCCACCAATTACCCTCCCTGCACCCATACTCCCAACTCCCCTCCCTTGCCCCTTTCCCCATATTCTTGTGCTGTAATTGGGTTATAGCCTTCATATGAAAGCTATAAATTAGTTTCATAGTAGGGCTGAGTACATTGGATACTTTTTATTCCATTCTTGAGTTACTTTGCTTAGAAGAAT
>CAUYRH010103450.1:0-11854 GCA_963574655.1 Perodicticus potto | reverse complement strand
TCCCTCCCTCCCTCCCTTTCTTTTTTTTCTCTGTTTCTTTAAAACTAAGATTTCTTTATTGAAAGAAGATAAAACAGAAATTGGTGAATTAAAAATTCTTTTTGGCATCCCTTCTGGGTCCAGAGGAAGAATTTAAACTATAGGAATTGTCATCTTTGAGCTTTCAAAGATAAACATTCTTGCCTCTCAACGTAAATTATAGATTTAGTCATAGAATATTTTACTTTAGAAAAAACCCATTTAATCCCACCAGATACATCCAAATTCCTCCTGCTTAATAACAAATATAAACCTATAAAATAGTAGGGTTTGAATATCACGGTATAATTCTAATTCCACAAACAGTTGAGCTTTTTCTTTGCCTACAGGCCCAATATCATGAGTAGTCCAAAGTGGCAAAGTTGCAGTCAGACCTTAAATTCCGTGGCCTGGATCATTAATGTATTCCATTTTGCATCTCCAATGTATCAAATTCTAAATTTTCAGGTATGAAACATAATAGCCAAAAGGTGGGTGGTTTAGCATGACGGGAGGAGGAGGTCACAATTTTTCTCTCGTTGTTGGTCCCCATACCTGTGCATTTGAGCTACTACACACATACTTTAAAAATCAGCCCTTGGTTCATTACATATATCACATTCCTGAAGAGCAAAGCCCCATACTTCAGTGATATCATGCTATATCTTAGGTGAATGTTACCAATTCACTAATGTTTCATAACACAATCCGACTACCTGTTTCTAGATAAACAGACCTAAGGTATGACCTAGGAAATTTATAATCATCAATCAATGTTTCGCTATGTTATGACACGAGCATATGCCTACAAAGTCTTTAATATTCAATTTAGGAGGTAGAGCTTAATTCCCCTCTCCTTGAGTATGGGCTGCGATTATTAAATCACTTCTAACAAATAGAAGGTGAATATAATTATATGTAATGTCTAAGATTAGATTACTTGAAGGTATTTTGTCTTTAGAGCTTGCTGTCTTGGATATGTCTCATCTTGAAGGAAGCCACTTTCTGTGTCATCGGGACTCATTGTACAGTCTTGCGGAGAGACCCATGTGGTGAGGATCTGAGACTTGCTGCCACTGGAGCCATTTTCAAAGCATATATACCTAATTAAGGTTTCAGATGACATAAATCACAACCAAAATCTTCACCTCATGCAACCTCATGAGATACCTTACTAGAGTTACTCAGATAAATAGCTCTTGGATCAATGAAAGTGAGATAGTAATTCATTGTTTTAGGCTTATAAATCAGGGGCCATTGTTAAGACTCTACAGATAACTAATACACTGTATTTAAAGCTATTACAAGTTTTCTGGAATACTATGTTATTTTCTAGCCACATAGACTATTAGACCAAATCTAATACATAAATATTCAACTTCATAGCACATTAAAAGTTTTGCTTTTATTCTAATGCAGATTAATTAAACTTTGGTTCAAAGAACTTGAAATTCTTTCTTTTCTAATCTGGATACTAGTTCCTTTGCACACACATCTTTTTTTTTTATTTTGTGGCTTACAGGATGGCAATTTGCTTCTTTTTCTAGCTTAATTGATTGGTTGCAGATGTTTTCTGGGTGATAAACATCCTGATGCAGTCC
Source organism: Perodicticus potto (assembly GCA_963574655.1). Lineage (NCBI taxonomy): Eukaryota > Metazoa > Chordata > Mammalia > Primates > Lorisidae > Perodicticus > Perodicticus potto. Next base: position 10,235 of record CAUYRH010103450.1, on the reverse strand, counting down.
TTTTTGAAGTGTGTATGTGTATATAACTATACCTGCCAAGCTACTCAACTGCCAAATCTGCCAAGGGAAGACCTGGTGTTGACCTATCGTCTTCTGCACCTCCACATACTCAACCTCAGTTCCCACCAGCAGTGGTCCTTAGCCCTCATCTCTTACTGTAAATATTTTTACCTGTTCACGTCCTTGTTAAAATGGTATTACCATAATACCCAACTATAGCTACTTTTCACAGTGTTCGATTCTACAGAAAATCATGTACTTTTTCTCACATTATGTGGTAGGACTGGTGGCAACTACAGGGCCAATCGATCTTTCTGGTTTTTTCTTTCTTTTTTTTTTTTTCCTCTCTGCAATCTTCTTTTCCCCTGCTCTAAAAAGAACAAGAGTAGTTTTAAAATGTCTTACTCAGACAGATTAGGAATGGAAAAGAAAATGCCTGTCTTACAGTTGATCTTAATTTTTTCAAATTTTTTGGAAATCTTCACCTTATCCTGAAACATCCAATCTATTGTTTATAGAGAAACAATAATGAAACTATCATCCTTCCCACTATGCAGGGCGGTCATAAATTGCACACTATTTTAAATTGCACTTGAACTTTATGGCCACCTGTGTGGTAAGAGAGAGCAGCCTTTCAGTAAACATAGCACTTCTAAAATATTAATGATAATGCTTCCTCCCACTTCTGTTTATGAAGTGAGTAGTGGTTTAGACCCTTAAATGGGTATAACATGACAAGACCTGAGACTGAATAATTTACAAAGAACAGACATTTGCTTCTCATGTTTATGCACATTGGGAAGTTCAAGATCAATGTGCCCTTGTGGTGCAGTGAGGACACTGTTGTTGAACTCTCACATAGCAGAATTTGGAAGGAAGGACAATCTGGCCAGATGCTGCTGGACGCCACTTTCAATGGACTTTAATCTCGTTAACAAAGAAGCATCCTGCACGTTAATTAGTCACCTCTCAAAGGCCTCACCTCAGAACACTATTATGTTGGGAATACTTGGAATTTAAGAATACACATTTCTACCATAGGAGATAGGGACTTAGTGGTTTTGGTATTAAGACCTTTTCTGCTCTCTTTTCAAAACCCCTGCTAACAGGATCTTGGGGTACTGCTATTTGCCATGGTACAAACATCGGGATACTTTGTACTTTTTTGTTCCTCCAATCTTGGACCTTAATATTTGCTTTTTGTAGGGTATTTACAATGTGTCTCATAGCAAAGTAGAGAGTAAATTGGCACTTTCCAAAACTATATGGTTTTGATTTAATCACTTGATGTTATTAAGACTTAGTTTTCTCAGCAGAGGAACAGTGTGCTGAATTTGAATAGCCAGGGTGGAACATTACATGACAGTATTGTCAGTCTTTGCTCAGGATGAATTATTGAACTGCATTGTGCTAATAGTCTTTTCCTTGAAAATTATATATTTTTAATGTGTGCTAAAGTGAAAATGATATATTTTTAAAGTCAATTAAAGAGTTAAAGGAATTGCAATAATATCAGTGTATGAAATAATACATAAATATGGATAAATATTTTAAGTCATTATTCTGCACTTAATTTTATTTAATTTAATTAATTAATTAATTAATTTATTTTTTGAGACAGAATTTTGCTTTGTCACCCTAGGTAGAATTCTGTGGCATCACAGCTCACAGCAATCTCAAACTCTTAGGCCTCAGCCTCCCAAGTAGCTGGGACTACAGGCACCTGCCACAGTGCCCAGGTAAGTTTAGAGACTCTTGCGCAGGCTGGTCTTGAACTCCTGAACTCAAGTGATCTGCGTGCCTTCACCTCCTGGAGTCCTAGGATTATGGGTGTGAGCTACCCCACACCCGGCCCACTGCACTTAATTTTAACAATTACATTTGTCCTGTTCAATGAACTAATGCTTTAACTTTTTAGATACTTGGCATGTCTTTAATTAATTTTTCCTCATATTTTTATAATAATTCTACGCGTTGAACAATTAAAGTACTTTGTATTCACTGAATTTCAAGTGAGATTCCTGTTTTAGTGTATTATTAACATTCAGAGAAGCTCTAAATGAGAGACACTTTTTAAGGTACAGATATTAAATACTAGCATTCAAGAAGCCTCAGTACAAAGTTATATTTATTCATGCACAAGCACAGGTCAAATGCGCAACTCTTTAGGAGTAACTATTTGCATAATATTACTTGTCAAGTTTATCACTCAAGCTGTGTACGTGTGGCCATGGACAGGTTACAATTCTCTGTGAACTTGAATTATTATCTGCCACTCCTGTGCCATGACCTCTTTGTGTGTTACTTAATATTTCACTTAACTTGCCACCAATATTTAGTGACCACATATTAAACTACATTAGAGCTATTAAGAAGATGAACTGGCAATTTATCTTTAAATACAATATTTATATAAAAGGATATGGGCACATCTCAGGAATATCTTGATATAGAATCACAAAGCCAAAGATCACTTTTCATTCCGTATTAGTCCCATTTCTGTAAATGTCCCATGGTCTAAAATAGAGGGTTTAGAATTATAAAAACTGAGAATAAATATAGATCTGAGAAAAATAAAATAGCCCCTGTGAAATTACTCATGTGGTCCTATTCATAAAGAATTTTTCTTAAATTCATACTTTATTTTTATTTATTTATTTATTTTTTAATTGAATCATAGCTGTGTACTGTTGCTCCCCAAGGAGGCACATGGGGGTCAATATCTCTAATTACCAAAATAAGATATAGAGTAAAATTCACAGAGACACTAGAACTATTTCTTGCAGTTTGATGGAAGAGTGCTTCTACTTTAATTTGAGTTAATTGAGGAGGTAACATGTACCAGGTGGAAAATCAGAAAGGTATTAAGCAGTGTAAAGAGTTCCTTGCAATTAGGCCAATTTTCACCCAGTTTTCTCCTACTTTCTCCCAGAGGATCTATTACAGTTGCTTTCTTTTGTCTCTTATAGATTTTTTATAAGGAAAAATACCATAGAGGGAGAATGGATAAAGTGGGGATGATTAATATGTGCAAAAATATACTTAGATTGATAAATTAAACAATATCTGATAGCACAACACAGTGACTATATTCAACAGTAAGTTAGGATATACTTAAAAATAACTAAATGGGGAATTGGAATGTTCCTCCCATAAAGAAATGTTACAGGCCTGAGATGATGGGTGAGTACCCCAATTGCCCTTATATGATTAATTCACAGAGTATGTCCATATGAAAGCATCATATGCACCCTAATAAGAAATCTAACTATGATAGACCCAAAATAATGAAAAATAAAAAGATTAACAAAAAGAATATGCCGGGCGGTACCTGTGGCTCAAAGGAGTAGGGCACCGGCCCCATATACCAAGGGTGGGGGGGTTGAACCTAACCTCAGCCAAACTGCAACAACCAAAAAACAAGCAAACAAACAAACAAAAATACAAAATAGCCTGGCATTGTGGCAGGCACCTGTAGCCCCAGCTACACAGGAGGCTGAGGCAAGAGAATTGCCTAAACCCAGGAGTTGGAGGTTGCTGTGAGCTGTGTGATGCCACGGCACTCTACTGAGGGCGATAAAGTGAGACTCTGTCTCTACCAAAAAAAAAAAAAAAAAAAAAAGAAAGAAAGAAGAAATATGTCATCAGGTGCAGATATAAGTGTGGGTTTTTTGTCTCTTTCTTGATTTAAATAAATGGAAATATACAAGAGACTATTGTATGCCCTGATTTGTTCACTTAGCCATATATAATATATTGAAATTTTCTATTTTAATACCTATATAATTTCTTTCTTCTTTATTACCTCTTCACCATATTCTGAAAATGGTAGCACATAATTTACCTACTATATTTTAATGATGGAAATTAAACTATTCGCAATTGATATATTTGTCAATTTTATCCTTTTGTAAGAATATTCTTAGATAAAAATTGTGGCGGTAAAATGATTTGATCAAAGTTTACACACATTTGTGAGTGTTGCAACAATTTATAACTCCATTTATATAGAATATTTCTATTATTGATTTTTGGCAATTTGATAGGTGAACATTCTATCAATGTAAATTGGTTTGCATTCTTTTATTAATGATGTTGAGAATCTTTTCAAATGTGTAAGACAGATGTGCTCATACATTTTAATCTGATTTTTACTGCATTATGGATTGTTCTCTTAACAATTTATTGGAAATGCTCTATATATTGGGGAAAATAACACCGCTTCTGTGATTGCAATGTAAATATTTTCATTAACTTGTTTTTGTCTTTGCTCATGAGATTTGCACTTTCCCCCTATGAGTATATATGCTTAGATATATCAATTCTAGAAGACAGCCTGACATATAGTAAGTGATCAATGATGCTGTCTGAGTGTTGGTCAGGGTGATTACTCCGTGGTCCTGACCTACTTGGTTGTTTTTTAATCTTTGCAATGATCCTAGAGGAGCAATTTGTAAATTTTATGGAGCTGAATGTATACATCCTTTCTCAATGACTTACCACATGGAGCCTGTGTAATGTTTCCCAAGCCTCTTTTAATCTTGGGTGGCTCCTCATCCATTCATTTCTTTTTAATACCTTGACACCTTGAGGAGTAAAGACCACGTATTTTGCACAATGATATTCAAATGGGGTAAGTCTGATATTTCCCCAGGATTAAATTTAGGTTATGACGTTCGGGCAAGAATACCACAGAATAAGCGTGGTGCCTATCTTCAAAGCATTCCATTATATTAAGAAGCATATGATGTCATGCTATAGATGCTTAATTTGGTCAGTATTTAGATGGTGTCTTTAAGGTTTTACTATTGTAAAGTTGCTTTCTTTCTCTTAGTCATTTATATATCTGTATCTAGATCTGTATATATATATATGTATATAAGATATATATATCTGTGTATATATACATATATATATATATATATATCTTTGAGGATATACATTAAGCTACATAAATATCTTGTTTGTTTCTTGTCATGCTTACTTAAAACAATTCTTACTTTAATATTTTCACATAATTTTTGTTTACATTTTCTTCCTTTACTTACTGAGATTTTCTTTTAACATACAGCTCTCCTTTTCTTGCATGTATTTACTTAATTATTCATTGTATCAGTCTGGACTCATGGACACTCGTTGTATTATGTAGGCTATAATACATCATTACCATTATTAATTTGCTGCTCCATTACTCTCAATATTAGCCATTGCAAGCTTTTCATATGGGTTGAGAACTTTTGATATTCTTCATCATTTTTAAATCACCACCTTAATTTCTAGCAAAATTAAATATAATATGCTTCTCTTCTACCTTTACTTCATGGATTCAGTCATTTTTCCGTGTATATCGAAGCATTTTTATTGGGAAACTGTATTTGTAAACCAAGAATTGGAGTCTAGATATTCACAATAGTGTTGTTTTACCATAGCTTCTAAGCTCCCTTAGTGAATGAATCCCATATATATATATGTTTATGTATATAAAACAAAGTATAATTTCTATAGTTCTTATTACTTTCTAGTAACATAGGATTCATTCTACTCTTCCTCCCTTACTTAATTTAAATATTTTCTTACACGATGAAAAATTTATCCAATTACCCACAGTATAATTAGTTATTTTTGTAAACCTAGAGCAGACCAAAAAGAAAACACACTGTCCAATAAGATACTTTACTTACACATACCTCTTTATTTGTGTAGCCTCAGAATATGTAGTCAAAAATGCCATTTTCCACATTTTCCAAAATCATTTATTCTCTTTGTTCCTCATCTCTCATAGTGTTATTTTATCCATTTTACATGAATTTGGGTCCACTATTTCAGTTAACATTCTACTTGAGGTGATTCCTTCCCCCCAGTTGATTTTATTTATTTGTTTGTTTCTTGAGTATGTGAAACATTAACATGATATTATAAGTCAGAAATATGTCAAGAAGTTTTACTCAGAATAGTGTCAACAGGCTTTTATTCATTCCACTATTTTGCTACATGCTCTTCTTTTCAACCCCATTTATCACCAAACCCTGTAGTTACCTAACTTAAACTCATTAGTTTCTATTCATTACTCTGTTGTCATAATTGAATACACATGTGTATAATTCTTTGTTTCTTCCTTACCTGAAATGAACATACTATGTTACTGTTTTATTTTTAGTCACTGTGCATCTCTATGAAGATTTTCTTATTCTTCGTATGCCTTCATAATTTGTCACTGTTTATATGCACATAAATTTATTCAACCATTCTATGTAGATAGCTTCCAATATCTTGAAATGCAAATAACACTGTAATAAATAATCATGTTCATATGCATGTCTGTACTTTGAAGGAGTATCTTCAGAGTCATTTCCTAGGTACAAATTTTGGGGTAAAAATAAATGCACATGACCTTTTTTGTTATGTACTGACAAATCACGCTCCAAATTATTTCAACCAGTTTGCATTTCAACGATCACCAGAGGGGACTTGTTTCTCCATAGTCTTGCAGCAAATTGAGGTGTCAAAACTTTTTCCAATTTTTTGCCATTGAGGTAGATTTGAAGTGATCAGTGTGGTTTATTTTTGTCTTTATCCAATTTTAAGGTTGACATGTAGTTTTTATGATTTTTCATTAATTTCAGGTTATTGTGAGGGTACAAATAACTAGGTTACAACATTTGCATTTATTAGGTACAGTCCCCTTTATAGTTGTGTCCTGCAACCAAAAGGTGATCCATATACCCCTACATTGTGCCCATTCAGGGGGGCACCCCAATAACCCACCTTCTTCCCCTCTACCTCCATCCCTTTCCCCCAACTTGAACTGAACTGAATTTCTCTCTATCTGGTAGTGTATTGGTTTCATATTAGTATTGAGTATATTGGATACTTGCTTTTTCATTCTTGTGATACTTTACTAAGAAGAAAGTGTTTAAACTCCATCCAAATGCCCACCAACCCAGGAATGGATTAACAAACTGTTGTATATGTGTACCAGAAAATACTATTCAGCCATAAAATGATGGAGACTTTACAGCTTTTGCTTTAATGACTATTTTGTATTATTTTAGTGAATTGTCACTTTATGATTTTTCCCATTTGTTCATTATATTTATGTTACTTTGTCCCTCAATGTTTATAAGTCCCTCATATTTTGAATATAATCTTTCTATCTTTTATATAGACCTGTTGCAGACCTAGCCTAACTTCAGAGAAGTAGTAACCAAGATACCATAGAGTTTCTAAACTCTGAGAGACGCCAATGTCTATAGAACAAATAAGTGAAAGAATAAGTGAAAGAATAGGTAAATGGAGTAAGAAATGGTTTAATAAAACTAAGATTTGGCCTAGAAAAATGCAAAGAATGGTTTTTGGTGCAAATATTTCAGGGCAATGTTTCAGTGCAAAAAATCAGGCTATGCTAAGATTATGGATAGGACTAAACACTTCTGCTCAGAATAGAGAATATACTTAGGCACTCAGAGAATTAATGTTGATCAAATATTTATATTGTATTTCAAAATTACATTAATTATAAAAGAATACTATATGAATAGACTTTCTGTTCTCTGACTTGGTACTATCTTTTGTAGCTTTTATTTCTTGAATTACCCTTCAGCTACCAAAGCTATTCAAGTTAACATATTAATATGTGGAAATTCTTTTATATCATTTCATAAATGATCAGAACAAAATACACTGAAATGTTCAGAAAAATGTGTCAGTGGATCCTTTCAAAAGACTTTTGAATAGAATATGCAAAATACAAGATGGAATATTTTGATTAGTACATGTATTATTTTTCTTAAGTTATAAAAATAGCAGTTATAATTCTACTGACAACACTTAACTTAATGTCCTATAAAATTTATCTTTTACTTTTTCACAGAAACTTTAGGAAAAAACCCTTTCTATAAATTCTTAATAATTGCATTCTCTTTTTAAAACTCTAAACACTAAATAGGTAAAAGTTATGCATCCCTTTAGCTTTGACTTAGTCAAGTGAAGTATTTTGCTGCTTTAGCATACTAACATTTATTACTAAACTTTGAGAACCACGCCCCATTTTTTTTCTTTTCAAAGAAAAAGCTAAAATATTAATTTTTTTAATTGTTACTTTATATGAGCTACTAAAATCTTAAACAAGACATTGACTTAAAAGGGCAGCATGGAAAAGTACAAATAGCTGAAATTCACTTAGAACGGAATGAGCAAGTTTGTTTAGTTACTTTTTCTGCAAAATACATGTCTATTTTATTCTTTGAATTCTTTTAAGCATATAAAAAACGATTTTGATAGCTCACTTTGTATTTTATTATTATTTTTTCCATTTATTTTATGTGTTTTTAACATTTGCTAAAGATTGATTATAGAGGGGTAGATTTTTTTATATATTCATGGGAAATATTTTTTTATTTCTTAAATGAAGTTCAAAATAGTTGCAAATAAGACTTCTTTTTATTATTTGTCCAGATGATTCTCCAGTGCAAATAAATTAAAATGCACATTTCATAGAATAAACTCCTTGAAGAGTAACTTATTACTATTTAGATTGCTTAAAAACAGAAGAGTGAATGAGGGAGAATATCTGAAGAATTAATAGCTAAGAATATTCTTAGACTAATGACAGAAATCAAAAAATTCAAACAAGTCATATAAACATTAAACAACAAAGTCAAAATCAAAGCAAATCTACTCAGACTCATGATAGTAAAATTGATAGGAACAAAGATATAGAGAAAATATTAAAGAATCTAGAAAAATAATGATTACTTCATTTTCTTTCAAATATCACGAAAGAAACAATGTTGCTGAAAATCAATGAAATAGTATATTTCTCATTCTTAAATTCACCATTACATCCCCTCACAGGTAAAAATTGTCTTCAAAAACATGGTGAATTAAAGATATTGTTAGACAAAATCTAAGAGAATTTGTTACTAAAATAACTGATTTTTAAAATTTATTAAAATTATTATTTTTTTCACAAAGAAGAAGAGTCACATAAGAACTTAGTGATGTGGAAAGAAAGGAACATTGAAAAGAATAAATGAAATTGAAATTTCCCTGTGTAAAATCACAATATAAGGACTTAAAGTACAAGCCTAAGCAATATAAATCTGAAGGGATGAAAAAGTTAACATTTTCCATTTTTTTTAGTTTTATGAATCTTAAAAGTATCAAGTGATATCAAACCCTCCTTCATAAGTCAGAAGCTGTGGCATTCAATGTAGATTAGCCAACAATGTTAAAGACAGAAGAATACATATTAATAATCGGTGTTCCAGAGAGAAAGAGAAGACAAAATTTCTATCCAGAAAATAAATTCATGGCAATCTAATTTAACTTAAAAGTCAAGATCTTGGTTATTTATATAATCTTCATTTTATATATGTGGAAGTTTCAGGTCACAAGTTTTTTTGTGCATCCATTACAACTTACTGACTTTAGTAACACTTTTTGCTAAAAAAATTTACTGTTTTGCCAAAGAGAACTTAATCATCTTATATTGTAAATACTAAATATAATTTTTTTAAGGTTACATATTAATGAACTCATATTAAAAGATAATAAACCTAAAAGCATCTCAATTTTTATATTAGAATTAGTGAATGTGTATCTTTGGGGTAGATTCATATATTCATTACACAAGTCTTCCTTCCTTAGTCCCACTGTATAGAAAAAAAAATTAAAACATCTATTTTTATAATGAGACATGCAAGTCCTTACTAAGAAATGTATCTTTTGGTAAGTTTTTATAATTTATTAGTATGGTGACATCTAGCAAGCTACATGATTGTTTTAAATTTAAAAAAAATGAGGGTAAAGATAGCACCTATTTCATAGAATACTTAATGATTTACTGGGTAATGCAAAAACTGCCTGTGTGTAGTAAACACACAACAATTTTTAACTCCGATATTAGTTATTACAAATACCAACTTCTCTTCCTATCAGGCAGGATTGTATCCTCACTTCATCAGTCAAAGTGTTTATTTACTTTGTTTAATAAAGCAAATCTTTAATCCCTACTCATAACTTTTTTTTAAATTTCAGGTTACTGTGAATGTACAAACAATCAAGTCACAATATTTGAATTTGTAGGGAGAGGCCCTCTTGTTGCTGTCCTATGTCCAAAAGGTGTGCTATGATTCTGGGGGATCACCCCAAACCCCACATTTCTCTCCTCCTTCCTTTGTACCCACTCACCCCAACTTGAATTGAAATGAGCTTTTCTCCCATGTGGGAATGAA
>CAUYRH010103444.1:0-37958 GCA_963574655.1 Perodicticus potto | reverse complement strand
AATTTTTAATGAACAAAATTTTCTATAAAGACATATAAAATATGACATAAAAATAAAAGACATAAAAATTTTCTATAAATAACTTACTAAATGCAGAATACAAATGTCTTCTTACAATAGCTAAGAAAATGCCATGAAGTCTATGTTAACCAGTTTAATGAAAATAGTTCAGATTGTGTATGAAACCAGCACATTGTAATTCTTCCACTTTTAAACCTTTCTCTCCTGGGGTATGTCCAAGTTGGGGTTGGTGAGGCTTACCTTTCATAACCAGACAAGTTTAATTAAGGTGAACAGGAGGAATAGTCTAGTACACAGAATTCTTTTTTATTTTGTTGGTTTGTTTTCATAGTGATTGGTTTACTCTATGAATATATGAACCTTGGGTTCCCCACAATTCGTGCTTCATGCACTAGGCACAACGGTTACTCTGAATGCAAGCGAGATTGTATCTCCTCCTTTAATTAAAACTTTTCATAGCTCAGAGTAAAATTTGAAGTTCCTAACTGCTGCTGTTTTGGTTCTCCCTCTGACCTCTGACCTGCCATGATCCTTCCCTCGCTGTGTTCTAGCCACAGTGTCTTCTTTGAACATGCCAAGTTCCTTACCAGCTCAGCACCATTTTGGTTCCTTCAGGCAGCCCCCAACTTCCCTTACTTCCTGCAGGCCTTTGCTTTGGAATCAGGGAGGCCTTCCGTGATCACTCTGTAAAATTACACCTCTCTGCTGTTCTTTCGTTCTAGCATATTATTATTTAATTATTTGTATAATTATATGTTTGCTTTTTGTCTCCCCACACTAGAATGTAAAGCTCTATGGGGGACACTACAAAAGTTTTGAGATGCACAAAAATTAATAAAATAACTTTGATATTATATTTTCTCAAAATAATTGCAGGACATTCTCATGAACTCTGGAAATTAAAAACACTCTTTCCACTAATTTTCTTTGAATGCTGTAAGCCTCCCTAAGGACTGGAGAGACTTTTTCTGCACAGGTGAATTTTACTGTAGGGAACAAGAAATAACACATGGGGCCAGGTCAGGACTGGAGGGTGGACGAGTTGTAAGTCTAACCTCTGTTAAACTGAACAGTGATGTTGGCGATGAGGGTGGATGTCCTGTCTTGGCGCAAGATGGGCCCCCACAATCCTGTCATTGGCTGTGGTTCTTGAAACTTCCTGAAAACTCTTGGCAGACACACTGGTGTGTACCATTGAGCGGGGACAGTTCTTTGTTCCTCCAGTGCAACAGTAGTGACAGGACCATTTTTAGAGAAGAAAGTTGCCATCGTTTTTTTCCCAATGTTTTGGGATCACTTCACTTTTGTTGGTGGATTTTCATGGGGAAAACCCACACTGTTGACTGACACTTGTTCTCTAGATAAAACTGGTAAACCCAGGCGTCATCCCCAGTGACAATGTCAGAAACACATCCAGACGCTGCTCTGTGGGATCTGACCAGTCTTTCTTACCCCATCAACATGGAGGTGCATTTGCTCATCTGTCAAACTGCGAGGCACCATTGGGATGAAACTTCCCTGATAATCGTGCAGGGTTTGGACACTACCAGTCGTCCAGTCTGTCACGTCGCTTGATTGTCTCCACCCGCTGTTTTTCCCACAGTGGCGACGTTTTCCTCAGTCACTGCGGCCCCCGGATGCCCACTCCTCTCCTCATCTTTCGGTGAAGTTTGGCCTTGTCTAATTTCTTGAAACCACCAAAACATTGTTATGTGGGAAGGAGTAAGATCCCCCAAAGCCTGTTACAAACAATCAAGGCTCTGAGACTTGTTTAATCCACTTTTAAAACTCATAGAAAATCATCGCCTGACAGTGCTGTCTTCCCAGCTGTACAGCCAACGCCACCTGAATCGCAGAGACAGGAACAAACGGAGCCTCCCAGCCACACGGACGAGCCCAGCATGTGGCAACTTGCATGGGCGAATCTGAAAGGGCGCTATCAACTGTGTTTCTTGGAAGTGAAAAAATGGCAATTATTATTGTGGAAGTTAGAGTGATTTGGTGGTTGTCCCATTTAAGACTTTTTAGATTAGTCCAGGCACAGTGGTTCCTTCCCATACTCCCAGCACTCACAACCACCAAATCATTGTAACTTCCACAATGATGAGTATGTTTTACATAGCACAATCTATCTCAAAATTCTCGTAGTGACCTTTGTATGAGAAAAGAGTTGTATTACTTTGTATGAGAACAGAGCTTAGTGCTCTTGCTGCATCTTCCTATAACAGCACTTTGCACATAATAAGGCTTGATCCGTTATTTGTTCAGTGAATGAATATGTGCACTCAACAGATATTTCTAGAGCACCCACATGCACCAGCATCTGTCATACCCATCTCTGCAGTTTGTACATGAGAATCAGTTATGCAAAGATCCTTCTACAAAAGCACTGTGCCCCCTAAATGGAAAGCATTGTTACCTCACATTTTCCATCTCCTTTCTCGCCCCCGCCCACAACACATCTAGGTGCCAAAGAGGCCCATTGTTCTGCATCAGGGATTGCTAAACTTTTCTGTAAATGTTCTAGGTTTTGTGGGTTGTATGGTCTCTGCCTCAGCCACTCAACACTGCTGGGCTGTTGCAGCCACAGGCCGCACAACAAGGAATGAGCATGGCTATGTTCCAGAAATCTCGGGCCCGTGAGCCCCTATTGCCAAGAGTAAAAGTTCTTTCACAGACCAACCCAAGGGTCCTTCAGAGCACAGAGCAACGCCTTTCCTACAGTCATTGACATTCAACAAGATCATGAGAGAGTAGTTTCTCTTTATCACGAACCAATTTCCATTTCTAGCAGTGGAATTTGTGGAATTAGCAAAATGTCAGAGGGAAAATCACCCTGAAGGAGAGGAAATTTTTACAGCCAACCTTAAATTATATTTATTACGTTTGCATAAGGCCTACTCTATTCTTGAATAAGAGAAGACTCGATCTTAAAAGTCTTTTTCTCGGCTCGACGCCTGTGGCTTAACGGGCTAAGGCGCCAGCCACGTACACCTGAGCTGGCGGGTTTGAATCCAGCCTGGGCCCGCCACACAACAATGATGGCTGCAACCAAAAAATGGCCGGGCGTTGTGGTGGGCGCCTATAGTCCCAGCTACTTGGGAGGTGGAGGCAAGAGATTTGCTTGAGCCCAGGAATTGGAGGTTGCTGTGAGCTGTGATGCCACAGCACTCTATCCAGGGTGACAGCTTGAGGTTCTGTCTCAAAAAAAAAAAAAAGTCTTTTTCTTTCTTTTTTTTTTTGAGACATAATGTCTGTCTGTTGCCCCAGACTAGAGTGCCACGGCCTCATAGCTCACAGCAACCTCAAACTCCTGGGTTCAAGTAATCCTTCTGCCTCAGCCTCCTGAGTAGCTAGGACCATAGGTGCCCACCACAGTGCCCTGTTAGTTTTTCTATTTTTAGTAGAGATGGGGTCTCACTCTTGCTCAGGCTGATCTCGAACCCCTGGGCTTGAGCAATCCTCCCCCCTCAGCCTCCCAGAGTGCTGGGAGTATGGGAATGAGCCACTGTGCCTGGCCTAATCTGAAAAGTCTTAAATGGGACAGCCACCAAAACATTCTAACTTCCACTAAGTTCAAAGCGGTGTGCAAAGTCAGCATGGATGTCATGATTACATTTTAATACTCTGACTCGTGGTGCCCTGTACCATCTGACAACTTTAGGGCTTCACTGACCGAGACTGTCATGTATCTCAGAGGAAGTGTGTCTCTAACTCCCAGGCTGCGTTGCCATCCTGGTGCTGGGTGGCTACATCTCAGATTCAAGTTCTGTGCTGCTTACTGTTTACTGTTCATGGCTTTATTTGACGGCATAAGCTGTGCTTGGCGAGCATGCTTGATAACTTCACTGAATTGCAGCATCTGCAGACTGCCGCAGACCTTTGTAGCCATGGGAGAAATTGTATTAATTTAATTGTTAGGTCACAGACTGTCAGGATGTTCCATATGTTCTGTGTCTTATGCTAACTCTGTTCATTTGAAACACACTGATATTTGGCAGAGCCAGAGCAATTTTTGGCTACTCAATATATATGTGGATATGTGTAGCGTTTCTTTTGCAAAAAAATGCTAAGGGGAAAAAGAACTGGTGAGTCAAAGCATTTCACAAAACTGAATTTCCACATATAGGGTTCAGAGCAAACGTGGCTTATTAGTAAGACACTATTGTATTCTGGTGACCAAAATGAAAACCATATTTAAAGAACGTTCCATTGCTTTTTCAGGATTCCAAGTTCAGTCTGGACTGTTTGTTCCTATTTTTTTTTTTTTTTATAATGTTTACTCTTCTTGAGTGATAATCAGCTTTTAAAAAGATGTCTCATGATGAAACTTTGAATAGTAATTGAATACTACATTAGGATTTGGTTGCTGTGATTTGGTATGGAATGGATTTTCTTCTCACAAGGAGAATGAAAACACAGTTCGGAAGCACACGCTTGGTGACAATCTGGGAGAATAGAAAGGCTGTGCCTGAAAGGAACATTTAGTTTGGAGCAGTCATCCTGTCCAATCAGAGGGGAAAGGTGGAAAAGGCATTTTTTTTCTTTTTGGAAATTCACCTAAGAAATAATTTTGTAGCTTAAATAAAATTAGTAAAAAAATTATTTCAAGGGGGCAGTGCCTGTGGCTCTAAAGGAATAGGGTGTTGGCCCATATGCTGGAGGTGGCAGGTTCAAACCCAGCCCTGGCCAAAAACTGCAAAAAAAAAAAAAATTACTCCAAAGAATTGTAAGGTTATTGGTTGGCCTCATCTTTTTTTCCTTTGGCTTGTTGCATTAGTTCTTTACCAAGGAGAGAACTTTTTCAATTTTATTGCTCAGGAAAGAAATTTTCGTGGAAATCTAACCATAAGATTACAAACACATGAACTTTAAATGGGAGTTTACTGTCAGACTGATCGCTCACACATTTCCAACTGTGTTTATTTCTCTTTATCTCCCTCTTCTCATTTGCTACTTCTGTTTCTTTCCTTTGTCCTCTCTTTCGCATTCTCCTTTTTTGCTTGCTTGAATCTGTTCTTAAAACTAGTAACATTAGACTAATAATTAGTTTGAAAATGAGATTTTAACATAACTAGATAATTCACAAAGTGTGGGCATTAAATGCAAAGCCAAATAGTTCAGTTCCATGAACACATGCCCTTCCTATTTCTGGAATAAGATACATTACGTAAAACCCTGATTGTTTTTCCTTTTTACATCCAAGTTAGCTCCATTAGGTTAGTATCAGCAGATGGGTTTAATTTGAGTATTTTTTCACTTTGGACCACCTCTTGCTTTTTCCTCAGAGCCAAAATGAGAGTGGCCTCCTAGTAGGGATTGCATAAATGCTGCTCATTAGGGTTACTTAAGAACTTGGGTGCATGTAACTAGTTGCTAATAAAAGTACAAAAATTAGTACAATTAATCAAAAAACCCACAACATTTCTTTTTCATATCATTGGGTATTATGATGAGAGATAATGATATATTTTGATTACAATCTGGAATTTAAATTCTAGGGTAGATTATTTTTAACCAGGCCTTTCAAATTTTACCTATTTAAAATAACAAATTCATTCTCATTTCAATGTAGAGATTTAACAACATTTTCATTTTTATTATTTAATTTATATATCAGATGAGACGTATTGCCCTCAATGAGACAAAGTGAAATTAGAATTGGAAACCAGGCAGATCCCTGACATTCAATGTGACTACTAGCTTGTGGCTTTGACAATATACTGTGTAAATTTGTCTGTTTTGTTTCAGAATGAATCTGAAGTAATAGATTCTCTAGTCTAGATCAAACCTAATTAGAACATTTGAAATAATTAAAATACTACATTCCTGTTACGTACAGTTACCTAAACACAAAATGCTACTAAAAGTTACAATGGAAAAAAGCTGATATACAATCTTAAATAAAACAGAAAAATAGCTTCAATTGGACTTTCCATGTTGCAAACTATTTGTTGAGTCATGTTGTTGACATTAAATTTAGAGATATCTGTGTTTGACACCACTGCTGTGCGCTGGCATCTGATTCTCACCCGCTCCCTCTGGCCGTACGAGAGGGATGGTTCTCTGCTCCAGTGAAGCTAGGTATGGCCATGCGACCTGCTGTTGCCAAAGAAGCAGGAGAGGGAACTTCAGAGTGGAACATTTAAGAGCTGGGTGTGTTTCCTTGTGTTCTCTTTCTTTCATTTTGGCAGTGATGGAGGTACATGCTGAGATTCAGATGCCATCAAACTAAAGCTGCTGAGGATGCCTGGCCAACATATGGAGGACAGCTGCCCTGGAGAGCATCCTGAACCAGCCATAGGCTCTGCTTGAGCAAGAAACAAACTTCTGTTGTTTTATGTCCCTGAAATTTTGGCATTGTTTGTTACTGCAGCAACCTTGTCTAACCTGACCAATTCAAGATGGAACTGCATATATTGAGCTAACATCACTTTTTTGACTTCCAAAAGGTTCCCACTAGGTCACAGAATGCTGCCATTCCTTTTCAAGATGGCATTTTCCTCCTGCAGCACCCTTAATATCAATATTCTTAAATCGCATGGCCATAATATCATAGAGTTATTGAATAAGTTTCTGGAGAGTTTGGAATAGTAAAGGGCAAGTTGTTCAAAATTTTTTTAAAATTATTCTTTCAATAAGATCAAGCCAAATACAGTTTATCCTTGAACAACATGGGTTTGAGCTGCAAATCTACTTATGTGTGGATTTTCCTCTACCTCTGCCACCCTTGAGACAGCAAGACCAATCCCTCCCCTTCCCCTTCCTCCTCAGCCTACTCATTGTGAAAATGATGACAATGACGACCTTTATCATGATCCATTGCCACTTAGTGGACAGCAAGTGTATTTTTTCTTTCTTAAGATTTTTGTAGAAACATTTTCTTTTCTCTAACTTTATTGTAAGAATATAGTGTATAATACATATAACATACAAAATAAGTGTTAATCAATGATGTATGTTATTGGTAAGACTGTTGGTCAAAAGTAGGCTATGAGTAGTTAAATTTGGGGGGTGTTAACAGTTATGTGTGAATTTCTACTGCACAAAGTTTTGCTCAATGGTCAGGTGCAGTAGTTCATGTCTGTAATGCTACCACCTTGGGAGGCTGAGGTGGGAGGAAAACCCCGAGGTCAGGAATTCAAGACCAGACCAGTCTGAGCAACATAGCAAAACTCTGTCTCTAAAAAAATGTAAAAAAAATTAGTAGTGTGGTGTTGGCACCTATTATCCCAGCTCAAGGAGAATCACTTGAACCTAGGAGTTTGAGGCTGTCATGAGCTATGATGAAGCCATAGCATTCTAGCCCAGGGTGACAGAGTGAGACCTTATCTCACACACACAAAAAAGGTTGATTAGTGTTCTTAACTCCTGTGCTATTCAGGAGTCAACTGTAGTTTGCTTTTTAAGAGTTAAAAAAACAATCTAACCAACTTGTCAATTGCATCTTACCATTAATCCCAAATAACTTTTAATGTAAAGTATACATCCAAATGAACCAGTTCAAAGTTGAGTGATCTTTGATGTTGCGATTGTGGTTGTTTTGGGGTACAAGAAGCACTCAAACTTGATAAGTGTGAGTGATTTGACTGTTTCAGTGACTAACCAGTCATTCTCCTGTCTCTCTCCCCCTCCTCAGGCTTCCCTATTTCCTGAGATGCAAAAATACTGAATTAGGCTAGTTAATAACCTTATACTGGCCTAGTGTTCAATTGAGGAGTCACACATCTCTCACTTTAAATCAATAGTTAGAGTAACTTTAGTGAGGAAGGCATATCAAAATGTGAGATAGGCCAAAAGCTAGGCAACTTGCTAGTTAGCCAAGTTATAAATGCAAAGGGAAAGTTTTTGAAGGAAATTAAAAGTGACTACATGAATGATAAGAAAGTAAAACAGACTTGTTGCTGACAGGGAGAAAGTTTTAGTCATCTGGATAGAAGATCTGACCAGCTATAACATTCTCTTACCCCAAAGCCTAATCTAGCGTAAGGCCCTAACTCTCTCCAGTTCTCTGGGGGCTGAGAGAGGTAAAGAACCCACAGAATAGAAGTTCAGAGCTAGCAGAAGTCGGTTCATGAGATTTAAGAAGCATCTCTGGACTATAAATGTGCAAGGTGAAGCAGCCCAAGCTGAGAGAGAAGCTGCACCAAGTTATCCAGAAGATCTAGCTAAGATTATTGATGAAGGAGGCTATGCCAAACAACAGACTTTTCAATGTAGATGAAACAGGTTTTTACTGGAAGAAGATGTCATCTGGGATTTTCCTAGCTAGAGAGCAATCAATGCCTGGTTTCAAAGATTTAAAGAACAGGTTGACTCTCTTGTTGGGGGCTAATGTGGCTGGTGACTTCAAGCTGAAGCTCATTCACCATTCTGAAAATCACAGGGCCCTTTAGAATTTTGCTAAGTCTATTCTGCTCATGCTCTACAAGTGAAACAACAAAGCCCCAATGTCAGCCCATCTGTTTACAGCATGGTTTACTGGATATTGTAAGCCTCTTTTTTGAGCTACTCCTCAGAAAGGAAAAAGGTTTCTTTCACTATATGACTCTTCACTGAAGATACACCTGGTCACCCGAGAACTCTGGCAGAGACGTACAACGAGATTAAAGTTTTCACTCCTGCTGGTACAACACTCATTCCATAGGCTATGAATCAAGGGGTAATTTTGATTCTCAAGTCTTATTACTGAAAAAGTACATTTATAAAGATGTAATTTTCATAGATAGTGATTCCTCTGATGGATCTGTGCAAAGTCAGTTGAAAATGTCTGGGAAGGATTCAGCATTCTAGATGCCATTGGGAACATTCATGATTCATTGGAGGAGGCAACAATATCAACAGTAACTGGAGTTTGGAAGAGTCGATTCTAGTCCTCATGATGACTTGGAGCGGTTTAAGACATTAGTGGAGGAGGTTAACTGCAGATATGGTAGGAATAGCAAGAAAACTAGAATTAGCAGTGGAGCCTGAATCTCTGACTGGACTGTTTCAATCTCATGGTAAAACTCGATTAGATGAGGAAGTGCTTGAGAAATAAAGGCGGTTTCTTGAGATGGATTCTCCTCCTGGGGAAGGTGCTGTGAACTTTGTTGAAATGACAACAAGGGATTTAGAATAACCCATGAACTTACCTGCTAAAGCAGTGGCAGGATTTGAGAGGACTGACTCCAGGTTTGAAAGAAGTTCTACTCTGGGTAAAATGCTACCGAGTAGCAGAGAAATTGTTAGCAAAAGGAGGGCTCAGTTGATAACCAAACTTTATTGTTGTTTTGTTTTAAGATATTGCCAAGGTCACTCCAGCAACCACCACAGTGATCAGTCAGTAGCCATCTGTATCAAGGCAAGACCCTCCACTGGCAAAAAGATTATGACTCGTTTATGGCTCAGATAAATCATTAGCATTTTCAGCAGTAAAGTATTTAGTTAAGGTCCATATGTTTTTAAAAATATTGCTATTTCACAATTAAAAGACTACAGTGTATTATGAACATAACTTTGATATGCATTGAGAAGTTAAAAAGTTCTTGTGACTTGCTTAACTGTGATACTCTATTGTAGTGGTCTGGAATTGAACCTTAAATATTTCTGAGGTATGCCTGTGATATCGTTAAGCCTTAACTAAGTATATCTTTTTTTTTGAGAGAGAGAGTCTTGCTGTTGACCAGGCTATAGTGCTGTGGCATCAGCCTAGCTCACTGCAACCTCAAACTCCTGGGTTCAAGTGATTCTCCTGCCTCAGCTTCCTCAGTAGCTAGGACCATAGGTGCCCACCACAATGCCTGGTTAATTTTTCTATTTTTACTTGAGACGGGGTTTCGCTCTTGCTGAGGCTGGTCTCAAACTCCTGAGCCCAAGCACTCCACCTGCCTCAGCCTCCCCGAATGCTAGGATTAGAGGCATGAGCCAGTTTGCCCAGCCCACTAAATATATCTTTAACTCAGTGTTTCCACTAATGGATTCCAAAATCAAGGCAACATATTTTACTTTAAAAAATTCTTACAAATTTCATAAAAATATCTGACTCAGGAATGTATTGCTAGAGGCCCTGATGTTTAAGCTTTCTTAGCTAAAATCATTTCCCTAGGCATCAGCAAAAGAGGCTGAGAGAGAGATTGGGGTCAGGAAAGAAGGAGGCTTCCGTAAGAGAAAAGCTGGTGAAAGCTGAGGTTGGGCAGAGTTGTAAGGAAGAAGCAGCCATCAGTAGCATATTCCACAGAGAACCTAAGCAAGATAAGGACTGGAAAGCATCCTGGTGGGGCAATGCTGACCTCACTGCGCATGAGCAATCATTCAATTGGTTTGTGTCTCCTCTTCTGGTCCATCTGGAATAGCTCCCGAAAGCTACAAAAGTAGGGAAGATGGTGTTATTTGATGGCAAAAATGATGAGATATCTTAAGATAAAGGAAGATTAATGAATTCGGGCTATTGGGAATGTGTCCTAAGGAAGTTTGGGAAATAATTCTATTAAAAAGAAGACCATTATCCTATTTGAATAGAGAACCCTGGGGGCCTGGTAGTTGCTATCCACAAAAACAGCCCCACTGGTTAATGTATAGAAAAAGGATTTGTGGGTTTGCACCATAACAATTTTTTTTGGAAATGTAATTACTCTCTCATCCACCAGTATTGTCTTTTCCATCTCCAGAAGTCTCATTTGGGTTCTTTTTCCTTCTCCTGTGTCCATGTTTTCCTCTCCCATCTTAAACACATGAGTCATAGTTTAATAGTTACTTTGATGTCTTTTTCTGAGAATATCATCATCTCTACAATTTCTGGATCTGTTTCTTTTGTTTGATTTTTCTCCTGGTTGTGAGTTGTATACTGTTGGTAAGTTTTGATTGGATGCTAGAGTTAGGTTGTTGGGTGTTAGATTTTGTCATATTCCTTTGAAGGTTGGGGGGCTTTGCTTTGACACATAGTTAAGTTACTTGAAATCAATTTGATCCTCTTGGGATTGCTTTTAAGTTTAATTAGGGAAGATACAGGGCAGTATTTAGTCTCACTACCAAGGCAATACCCTTCTGGGGACTTTACCCAATACCCTGAGTATTAGGAGTTTTTTCATTCTGGCTGGTGGGAAAACAAAACATTCCAAGCCCTGTTCAGTTCAGGGAATTGTTTGGTCTACTGGTTCTTTGCTTGGCCCCAGGCGTTTTCCTTTCCCACATGCCAGGATAGAGACATTGTAACTGTCAAGACTGGGGGGCCTTCTCTGTGCAGCTCCCTCTTGTTTTTCTTTCCCACATTCTAGTTCCCTTGGCCTCCCTGCGCTGCCAGCTCTGTTCCTTTAACCCAGTGATACCCTTGACCTCTGTTTAGGTTCCCCCCTCTCTGTGAGGCTGCATGGAAGTTCTCCAGGAAGCAAGTAGAATTCACATCATTTGCTTCCATTTTCCTAGGGATCAAGTCTCATGCTGCCTGTTGTCTAATGTGTGGGATCCACTTTTTTTTTTCCTATTGAAAAGAAATATAGAACGTTTTCTTTATTTCTGTTCTGTTTGGTCTTCTAGTTGTTTAAGGTGGGAGGATAAACTGGTCTTTGTTAATCCATCTTGGCTGGAAGTGAAAGTTCCTATCAAGCTGCTCTCTGATTGATGGCTAAGAGTAATGTGTTTTCCCACAAGTATTCTTAGAATTTATTGTTTCTCAAACATAGAAACTTGGGCCTGCCATGAAAATAACTTGTTTTCTATCTCTTTCCAGATCTAAACCTCAGACAGTAGAACATTTTTCTTCTCATTACAAGTGATTTTTTTTTTTTTTAAAGAATGATGTAGTTTTCAGGAAGATTTGCAGAAAGGCAGATTGAAAGAATAAAAATTCAGTCACCACAGTTCTTGGCTTCTTGAAAAAAACTTCCCTGATCAATAATTAGTTTTCACTGCAGAGTAGTTTTACCTGAAAGATTGGCATTGGTCCTAATATGTGCCGATGAACAAATGTAGGCCTCTCATACAGCTTAGTTTATCTGGATATTGCCCTCCTGTGTTTCTGTAATCTATTAAAAACAAACAACTCATCCAATTCATCAAATGTGAACTCATTTTCATTTTATGTGCTCACTGACTAGGAAAGTACTGAAATGAACTGCACATTGTAACCCAACAGCTTTCTAATTATCGCAGTCTCACCGCCACTGCTCTTTGTACATGTCATTCTGTCTCTTTCTGGTTCTAACGGAGCAGCAGAGTGATGGTTCTGCAGCAGCTGTGACGTCCAGGTGCAGACACTGCACGTGTGTTGTGCCACTGGAAGAAAACGTCACTAAGAATTGAGATCTAAAGGATATTCCTCTTTTTTTTCTTGCTGATTTGTTTGAGTACTTTGTAGATTCTAGGGCCCTTAAAAAAGGGTTGAACCACTTCAGAGACAAATTGAATGGAATCCAACCTTTCTACTCTATTTTTTACACAGAAAGTTTAGAGTGAAAAGTTTATGATAACATAGTTTAGGAGAAATTTCAAGCTAGAAAGAGATTAGAATTTCACTGCAGAGTCAAGGCAGAGGAATGCTATTTTTTTTTTTTTGAGACAGAACCTCACTCTATTGTCTCAGGTTGGAGCGCAGTGGTGTCATCATAGCTCACAGTAACCTCAAACTCTTGGGCTTATGTGATCCTCTTGCCTCAGCTTTCCCAGGAGCTGGGACTATAGATGGCTTCCACAACGCTCAGCTAATTTTTCTATTTTTAGTAGAGATGGGGTCTAGCTTTTGCTTTGGCTGGTCTGAGCACCTGAGCTCAAAGCAATGCACCTGTCTTGGCTTCTCAGAGTGTGAGGATTACAGGTGTGAGCTGCCTTGTCTGGCCGGGAATGCTATGTCAACCAGACACACAAAATCATCCTTCCTTTATTTGTCAAATGTGTATCAAGGGTCTGTTATGCAGAATCATGATGCTGATGCTGAAAAATTAAAACCAACCAAAGAACAAACTTTACTTTCTCAGAAGATAAATGACTACTTTTAATTTTATTATCTTTTGAGGTACTTATTTAGTAATAAATAGTGTACTTCTCCCCCTCTTGATTTATAAAATAATGTGGGTACTATGGTTTGAATATCCTGTCCAAATTCATGTTGAAGTTTAATTGCCAATGTAATAGTATTGGAAGCTGTGGCTTTTAAAAGCTGATTAGGTCATGAGGACTCCACTCTCATGAATGATTTAGTGCCATTATTGGGGGAGTGGTTAGTTATTGAGAGGGTGGTCCTGATAAGAGGATGACGTTTTATCCCATTTCTTCCTCTCCCTGTCTCCATGCTCTCTTGCCATGAGATGGCTTTCTCTATGAGATAACGCACCACAGGGCTCTAGACAGATGGCCTTCCTCTTGGCCTTTCCAATTCTCCAGAACTGTGAGCCAAATAAACTTTTATTCTTCATAAATCACTCAATCTGTGGTATTCAGACATGGTACCAGAAAATGAACTAAGACAGTGAAACAGAGGGTAGTTCTTCATCATATGATAAAAGTTGATCTTCAAGGCTCTCTTGTCATCTACCACTACTAACTAATCTTGGCTTTTGTTTGGACTACTTTGTTCCAAAAAAAAAAAAAAAAGAATTCTTTTCTATTTGGCATACTTGTTAAAAATAGGGCTACTTTTAATGCTCCAAATAAAAGCTGCATTATATAACAATGTATATTTTTCTTTGTTTGTTTTCAAGGTGTCCTGACCTGTTGGTTGACATATTCCTTCTGGGCTGTCTTAAATTCAATGTCCACACTGGCCTTAATTTTCTTTCATCTTGATCTCATCTCTGACCACCCAGCTTTGACCTACAATCTGTTTCTCTAACTTTCTGTTTGGCTTTTCCAGTGTCCGACTTAGCTCAATTAAATTCTTTTGGCTGTTGGACCCTCTGCGTCACTTCCCAGTCAATGATTTGCTCACTCCTGGCACAGAATTTTCTTTGGATGACTGTCCTGGCAGTGTGACTCAGTCTCCAACTCCACCTACCACCATTCTGTGGCACAACCCTGAGAAAATATAGTAGCTGTGCACCTGGATGGAGTCTATGGCAGAAGTAGGTAAATGCTTCTAGCTGCTTTCTTTTAGAAGGGGTTTGGTACTTATGGTTCTTTTGTATTACTCATGCTTTTGCATTTCTCCTTATGAAGACCTTTGGGCTATATGCACATTAGATTAATCCAAGGCCTCACATTTGGGTGTCAAGGGTGCAGAACGGAATTTTAACTCACCATCTGCAATCTCATAGTTTACTTTGGTCAGTTTAGCTCTACCACTTTCAAACTACCAGCTCCTATTAAAAAGTCAATCCTTGAATACATTCTTTTAACATTACATCTATTTAAGTATTTGATTAATTAGAAAAGTGGAAAGATTTCCCAGTTCTGATATCTTACTCATTTTCTTAGACCTTTTAATAAAATAAATTTGGAGAATTGAAATATCAAGGACCTCATTAAGATATGTTAGCAAGGTCTGTAATTACTAGTACTTGTCACCTGGGACAGGCAATTGAATTGAGTCCTCAGAAGGAGTAGAGATACCCAGGTAAAGAAAGTGGGGCAGGGAATTACAGACAGAGGCACATATAACCTACGATGAGTAAGAAAGACTTGATCCCTGGGCTTCTAGAATGAAATGACTTGGTTGTAATTTTAGGTTTTATCTTAAAAGTGTGTTTAAGTCTTTCAAATGCTCTAGAATATATACATGCTAGTATCAAACGTGTCTTAAATTATTTACCATTAATGCAATTATCATTCTAGGAAAATGCTTCACATTTATACTGTGACATTTTCTTTTTGCAGCCCTAGCATATCATTAAGTATCCCCTTGAAAATTAGAATTCTAGTTTGAGAAGGTATGGCAAACCCTTGAGAACATTGCTTATGGAATTAGATTGACCTACTCCCCTTTTTTAAATGGGCATGTTGCTTAATCTCTTTAAACTTTAGTATTTCTTGGTATAAAATGGGGATTCTGGGAAATGTAAATACAATCATGTATCTCAAGGACCTTATTGAGAGCATGATATAATGTATCACTCAATTAGTGAGTGGAGATTATATGGACTTCTTAAAGTTGGAGAACATACCTACCGTGTCTCTTTTTGTGTGTTGAGCACAATGCCCAGCACCTAGCAGGTGCACAATAAAGAATTATTAAATAAATAAAGCAAGAACTCATTCTTTACTGATGCCAAGATAGTTTATTTTAATGTATACTTAGAGAGAACCTTAAAATAGTGCCCAGAATACACTAGTTCTTTGTAAATACAGTAGAACCTCTGTAAGTTGACCACCCAAAGGAACTGTAACAAACTAGTTAATATATGGAGGTGGTCAACATAAGGGACTGCGGTACTGATATGTACATGAGGTGCATGTCTGGTCTATAGAAATAAGGTCAACTTAAGGAGATGGTCAATGTAGGAAGGTGGTCAACTATGGTTCAACTGTATTTCCTAATTGCTTGATTTGCTGAATAACTTCACTGCGCACTCCTTCTCAGAAAGTAAGGACTGAATAGGATGCAAACTGTTTAAATACAAGGATTCTACACCAATACTGTAGCGCTTGTACTCTGTTGCCTTCTGTGAGAAATGTCTCAAAATGTACAGAGGAGTGAGTGAAGACCTTCATAACACCCCTCAGGTCAAGAAGTAGAACTTGGCCAGTGTCTCAGAAGCTCTTCTCTTTGCCACATCTCGATCACATCTTCCCTCTACTCCTCAAAGTAACCACTGCCTTTTGTAGAGGCCATTTCCTTGGGTTTCTTCATGGTTCTATCTTGCAATGTACATTTCTAGCTAAGATAGTTCAGTCTTGCCGAATAAAAATAATTGTATTTTGGGGTTTCTTTCATTCCTATCTTTCCCTTACTGTGGGGAACAGGCTGAGAGGCACAGGGACCCCCACAGCCTGGGAAACGCTGAGGGAGCTACCCTCAACCACTTCTCATCCTTTAACAACAGTCTTTTTACCTGCTAGAAGTCACATAGGCCCTACATATTTTCCTTAGTATAGCATTTCCTCCTTAACGTTAATCCTTACCCTAGGTGTTAAGATTTACCTTGTTAAAGATACTTTATAAATAAAGCTGCTTCCACAGTTCGGAGGCTGGCTAGCTGCAGTCATCAGCTGCATCAGATCTTCTGACCCCATTCTATCTTTTGTCTCTTGTGTGTTTAATGTCTTTCTTTTTATCTTTTTAATTTTTTTTATGAAATCATAACTTTGTACATTGATGCATTTGTGGGGTTCAGGGTACTGCTTCAATATACAATGTGAAACGCTTACATTGAACTAAGTAACACATCCATCACAATCATGCTGCAATGGTACAGTTCAAAACTGTTAAGAAAAGGGGATAATTGTTTTATGTCTTTAATGTCCTTCTTCTTCATTTCTCACTGTTTCCACTCAGGTTATTTCTCCTTCCCTGCGCTGGTTGCAAGACCTTACAAATTCTCAGTTGAAGAATTTGTACTATTTTGTTTGACTGATTAAATTTCCCATCCTCTGGAGTTTACTGATTGCATACTCATCAGTATTGGTACAAGTTACCTTATTCTTCTGTTCCCTATATTTCCTGTATATCAGCAGCTAGATCCAGATAAATGATAAAACCAAGGTCTTAACACTTTGGCAAGACTACTGTTTTCTGCATCAGGGGGTACATCAAGTCTAGTTTTGATTTTCTTTGCTGTTAGAAGCTATTGGCTGCACACTGCCTCAATTTATGAATTCAAATGGAAGTATTCTAATTCTGTAATTTCATTTTCATCTCATAATTGGAATATTTTTATAACAAAATGTTTCCTACCTCAACTATTTCATTGCCCAGTTTCAAGTTATATACAAAAGGCAGGATAAATCCTTTACTGTCTTATCAAGGCTAGATTCCCCTTTCCCCCTTTAAACCATTATTTAAGGTAAATTAATTGGTTCTCTATCATCTTATGAATTTTATTTTTATTTTTATTTTTATAGAGACAGAGTCTCACTTTATTGCCCTTGATAGAGTGCCATGGCATCACACAGCTCACAGCAACATCCAACTTCTGGGCCTAGGCAATTCTCTGGCCTCAGCCTCCTGAGTAGCTGGGACTACAGGTGCCCGCCACAACATCGGGCCATTTTTCTGTTTTTGCAGTTTGGCCAAGGCTGGGCCTGAACCTGCCACCTTCAGTATATGGGGCCGGTGTCCCACTTGATGAGCCACAGGCGCCGCCTTTTTATGAATTTTAAAATGTTATTATGGACTCACAGATTTAGACATATTTGCTAAGTTTTAACCCATTGCAGTTCTTTTCTTTGTTGAAGCTCAAATTGTCCCATTTTTGATCATTGGTATCCTTTTCAAGTTGGTTCTTGAGTCCTGTGAGTTTTTAAAAATTATTTTGGGTTTATTCGAGGGTACAAAGAATTAGGTTACAATGTTTGCACTTGTTAGGTAGAGTCCTTCTTATAATTGTGTCCCACACCCAAGAGGTGTGCCATACTCCCTAACATTGTAATTAAGGGGGAGCACACCCATCCACCTCCCACCTCCCCTCTCCCTGCTGCCTCATTCCCCTATTCCCCACCTTGAATTGATTTGAGTTTTTCTCTTATGTGGGCACATATTAGATCATTTACTGGTTTTATATTAGCATTGAGTACATTGGATTCTTGCTTCTCCATTCTTATGATGCTTTACTAAGAAGAATGTGTTTCAACTCCATCCAGGCTAATACAAAAGACAAAAAAGTCTCCATCTTTTAAAATGGCTGAATGGTATTCCATGGTATACATATACAACAGTTTGTTAATCCATTCCTGGTTTAGGGGGCATTTAGGTTGTTTCTGCATTTTGGTGATTGTTATTTGAGCTGTAATAAAGAATCTAGTACAAATATCTTTATGATAAAATGATTATATTTTCTGCTGAGTAGATGCCGTAGTACTGGGATTGCAGGATCAAATGGGATGTCTAATTTGAGTTCTTTGAGGATTCTCTATACTTCTTTCCAAAAAGGTGATGTTATTTTGCAGTCCTACCAGCAGTGTAAAAGTGTTCCCGTCTCTCCACATGCATGCCAGCATCTGCAGCTTTGAGACTTTGTGATGTGGGCTAATCTCACTGGGGTTAGGTGATTTCTCAGCGTGGTTTTGATTTATTTGCATTTCTCTGTTGCTCAGGGATGATGAACATTTTTAAAAATGTTTGTTACTCATTTGTCTGTCTTCCTCAGAGCAGGTTCTGTTCCTATCCCTTGCCCAGTAGTAGATGGGATTGTTTGCTCTTTTTTTGTTGATTAACTTGAATTCTCTGAATCTAGTTATTAACACTTTGTCAGATTCATACCATACAAATAATTTTTCACATTCTGAAGGTTGTCTTTTTGCTTCACTGGTCATTTCCTTGGCTGTGCAGAAGCTTTTCAGTTTAATTAAGTCTGATTTGTTTATTTTTGTTGTTGTTGTGCAATTGCTGCTGGTCTTCCTCATAAAATCTTCCCCCAGTCTGACATCTTCAAGAGTTTTTCCCATATCTTCTTTTAAGATTTTTGTCGTTTCATGCCTTATATGTAAATCTTTTATCTGTCTGGAGTCAATTTTTGTGAGTGGTGAAAAGTGTGGTGCAGTTTCAGTATTTTACATGTGGCCGCGCAGTTCTCCCAGTACCATTTGTTGAATTGGGATTCTTTTCCCCACTGTATGTTTTTTTTAGGTTTGTCAAAGATCAGAAGTCAAGTATAGATTGGTTTCATTTCTTGGTTCCCTATTTTATTCCTTATGTATATGTGTCTATTTTTGTGTCACTACCATGCTGTTTTGATTACTGTGAACTTGTAATATAACTTGAAGTCTGGTAGTGTGATGCATCCGGCTGTGTTTTTATTACTAAGAATAGTTTTGGTTATATGGCTTTTTTTTTTTTTTTTGGTTCCATACAAAATGGAGTACTATGTTTTCCAGTTCTTTATTTAGTCTTGTCATAGTTTCCTTGCTATTCGATATGTAAAGATAACCGGTGTTCTTCTTGTACATCTCTTGCCTCAGACTTAAATCAGCAACTTCTTTAAGAAAGTCTGGCTTCTTTGAATTAATGGCATTGATGGGAATTTTGCTACTGTGTTGATAAGTTTGTGGGGCTCTTCAATGGACAGGTAGGAAATACATATATAATGTGTGTCCATGTTTGTACATATACATACAGCTATATATTTTTTATTAAAATAAAATACCTCACAGGGTTGATTCAAGCTTGGTGCTTCTTTTCTGTACACAAGCAATTTGCAGAAGGCAGAGCAGAAAAGCTGGCTAATAATATGTTATCTGACTCTGGAACCACTTGATTAAGTAACGAATCCCCAGGGCATTCAAATACTTGATGTAACAATGTACAATTTCTTATGTACATAATGCTATTAAATGATATCTATACATTTGAGACTTTCAAATGTTGTAGCAGAAAATGGAGAAAGACTATAAGGGTATTTATAGTAGGCTATGCTTCAGTTTTGCAATTCAGATCAATGTATCTTCTTATAATAGTATCATATATGGTACAGCTTTCAATAAAAAATATTTGTATGATATCTCTGGGTTCACCATTTTATATGCAGAACCTAGTACAGTGAACTTGTCAGGCACACAGTAGATGCTTAACTAACATTTATGAAATGGGTAAGTATTAACGCTGGTAATATGAGGTATGCCAATGAGTAAATTGGTAGAATTATTGTGCTTCCTTGGTCCCATCTTCAAACCATTATTAGTAGGCATTAACCTTAGTTTTTCATACTTTCCTGGGTCTATCTGACCTATGATAGCAAGTCAATTAAGATCTGTTAAAGCTTATGAGAGGCCTTGATCTAAGAAACAATGTTAAGAGGTCCTTAATATTATCATCAGTGTCTGTAAATGTTCTTCAATGCAGTCCATGACTTGTTCCTTGTACCTTTTCATTACATCATAAAGGTTAATTTGGTAAAATGAGTCATTGTAATGTGTTTTAAGATTAACAATAATTAAAAATCAAAAGATAATGTTGATGAATAAATTCTAATTATGATGAAATTAAAGCTGGACTTGCTAACATCTTAAATTTTTCATTAAACAATTGATAATTAACTCCCACAAGAGTAGTCACTCTGCAAAACCATGTATAATTAGACCATCAGAAACCAGGACGTTTTCCAGAAATTATTTTATTCTGCTACTTCTTCAGATAGGGTAAAACTTTATTGTAGCTTTTTGACTAAATTATTAAATTTAAATGTGAGTTAATCATTTCCCTTATCCTCTGATTTTTTTTTTAACCTGAAAATTGTAGATATGCTGGTACTTTTTCTAGTGGGAAGCTATAAAATGGCACAAAATAGCACACTTTCAGATTTGACGAAACAGAAAAGGGAGGAGGGGGGAAGAATTTCATTCTCATGGGGTGTAAAGATTGAAGAGAGAAAGGTAACTTAATTTTTTAAAAATTATCTTTTCACTTAAATCCTTCCCAGAGTGAATGGGCATTCGTTGATGGTGGACCAGATGCCTATTGTTTTGCCATTTACCAGAAGTACAGGTATTTTTCTTCAAAGCTTAGGAACTTAGAATTTGATTTTCTGCCACTGGAGATCTGTTTCCTTGGGAATTCTTTAAGCTTATGCATCTTAAATTACCACTGAATTTGATAAGGTCAAGTCAATAACTGAGACACCAAGCTATTTTCTGGACTCTCAAGTAGATACCCTATAGACTATACCTTCCCAGCAGTATGTTTTGTCTGAGCTACATAGTGTTAGAAAAAATTGTATTATTTGCCAATGTTGAAAATTGTTAGTTTCAAGTTCCTTCCCCTCCCCACACTGGACCCACCTTTTTGGAGCAAAGTTATTGACTAATGGTGAATGTCACATGTCACTTAGGACACTTCTTGCCAAAGCCCGGCTTAACTAGGTTCCGGACGCAGACCGCTAAGTTACCTTGCTCAGGTTCAGTTTCTCTTAGGTGCCTGAGGGCTCTCTACTTTAGCTGGAGAGAGAGAGAGAGAGAAAGAGAGGGTCTTAGAGAGAATAAAGCAGTCTTCTTAGAAAGATAGATTTTAGTCTTTAGCAGAGCTTGGTGATCTTCAGCAGAGGGATACCGTGCTGGCGTTCTGCAGGCAGGAGAGGAGACAGAGTCAGAGTAAATGGGTCCGTGATAGAATGCGCATGCTCATTGACTGCCTTCTCCTCCAGCCTAATATAAGGCTGATCTCGTGGTTCTCGACACCACAGGTGTAAGACTGCCCATTCACCACTGCTCTCATCGCCCGAGCTCTCATGCTTGTTAGGAGAGCTAAATCCCTCTCCATGCCCTTTCCACCCAGGTGTTCCATCATTGAGCTACACAGGTATTTCTTATAACTCTCACTCCTCCTAGCCATACGCTATATGGGCTCCAACAGGTGAATATTGGAGTTACTCTGGATCCCACCTTTTTGTATGGTCTCCCTGACATTAAGACTGAGTGAAGAGAGAAATGAAACATTTATTTTTGCCTGTAGCATTAGTGGAAAAGTAAAAGAAAGAACAAGAAGCCTACACATGTCAAGAAAAATAAGAGAGCAAGAGGAAATACTTTAGGTGTGTGCACATGAGAGAAAAATATTCCACGCTTTTAATATTCAAGGATCATTTGTTTTGAAAGATTACACAACTAAGAAGGTAACCCTACCAGGACGATGAATGATTTAAGGTAAAGGTGATTTATAAAAAGAAAAACCTAATGGTTGGATAAAGAAACTAAAATTTCAATAGGGTTTGCTTTAGAATGTAGGTAAATAGGTGCAGAGGCTGTAAAATGAAGTTATAGGTTAATTGAAAAAAAAAATGCCCAGGCATCAAAACTTTGTGCAGATGGCAAATTTACGCAATCATCTTCTGAGGGTAGCAGCAGCTGTGTCCTAAACAAACATTTACAGATGTAATAAGCCTCTCTAGAAACAACATATCTTGGTGTGTTGAAGGTACACGTGCAAACATTTGTAGCATTCTTCCAATTGTTGCTTATGAGAACACAAATATAAATAATACCAGTCAGTGGTCTGTATTTATCTTGGCATTGATGAAAATTTAGATGAGAGGGAAGAACTTTTGGAGATGGCCACCATGTCTACTATAATATCAAAAAAGGATTTGTTTTTGTGTGTTGAGAATAGTCTCCAAAAATTTAATATGGAAGGGTCAAAATTAGCTAAGTGATAGAACTCTTCTAATGGTCAGCATGAATTTATGTTTGTTATAATACTAAAGAATTTAAGTTAAGCTGGCAACATTTTACACGAATGTGAGACTTCAGTGCATTCATTTTATAGCAATCATCAGGGATTGCTTTGTACTGAAAGTTAAATGTGGTGAATGGCATGCAACACGTGTACTTTTATGGCACGAACCATGGACAGTTCAATGATAGCAACTTGGATCCCAAATCAGTGGTCTACCAAAGGTTAGGTGTCTTAGTTGTGGAACAGTAATGAAAAAGATTTGCTTTATATTTTTGAAAGAAATTACTGTTTATGTTATCTGAGTGAAAAAAAAAATCCTACCTTTGCTCTCAAAGAAAGAGTGGACTAAAAGCCATGCATTTTAAATTATAATTGTAACTTGAAATCTTTTTGCATATTTCTCTGTAGGCATTTATGTGTAGATATAATAGTAGGATTTGATCTGCTCCTTGTTTTTGAAATTGCGTCTTTGAGAACTGATTTCATAAGGTTTGAATATCAAAGCACCATTTTATTACCCCCAAACATGAGGCTTCCCATGGACTGGGTGGGAAAAAAAAGCTTAGGCCCAAGACTGAACGGAGGCTGCTACTTTCTGCTCTCAGTATGACCATCTGGGGCTGCTTGCTTGATAGACTCTTGTCCACTCAGCAGCTTGGGGACTGTAGCATGATTTTTCATCTCAGTGCCTTGAGAAGCGCAGAAAAACCATTCAGAGAAAACAGCCATGTCTGTGTTGCCCTTTTAAATTAATTGGTCTTATTACATATGTAACACATAGAAATAATAATATACAAAGAACAATTGCAAAATAAACACCCTAGCTTAAGAAATCTAGCTTAAGAAATTTCTGTATTGGTGTATAATGTATGTATTAGAGTTTTTCAGCAGATAACAAATAGGAGATTTTATAAATACATTTTGCCTTAGAAATACTGACATATACTAATGATTTTCTTGTTCTATTTATTCATGCCTCTGTGTATAAATATTATATAGATGTTGTCATTAGATAATGCTCACAAACTAATAAAAGGTTAAATTCATAGAATAAAATCAGACATTATTTCTGAAAAGGAGGCAGTAAAGGCAAGCTTTCAGATTCCTCTTGCAAATCAGGATTTGTAAGACATTTATTTTATTTTTCAGCATTTTAGTTAGGTTGTTTTAACTATCTTGGGACCAACTTTGCTCAACTTTCATAAATATTCTGGTCATAACTATATCAGCACCAGGAATTTCTAGCAAAATAACTCTACTTTCTAACAAAGATTAAATTAGACTGATTTGTGTTTTATACTTTCTTTAATGATTCATTTTACTTGCCAACTTAACAACTCATCCAGCTGCTTTTGATATACAAGAGTCCAAATTATTGGTGGTGCTTCAATGCTTGACTTTTTTTTCTTTAAGGCAAAGGGAGGGGAAGAAAATCCATAAATTTTTGACTTTGGAATTTTCGAGTACCGTTTATTCCCTTCCTGCCTAATTCTCCCTGGGTCTTGGCTCTTTTAATTGTGAACTGTCTGATGGGCCTTGGACAAGTTACTGGTCAGCAATGGTGATAAGAGAGACTTAATCTTTAAAGGAGGAGCAATTTTTACCTGAAAGAGGAGGGGAAAAGAGCTGGCCAGAAGCAGTGGAGAGCCTGTTAAAGACTGATCCCAACACCTAAGCCTGCTATCTATGGGGTGTTAGCCCCCAAGGAGGGTGTGGGGAAGTCTGTGTACTTGGAGTACATCCAGGATTCAGTTAAGGCTGGGCACTAGTGGAGATGGAGGACGTGTTGTAAAGATATTTTTACTCTGAGAGGAGGTTCTCTCTGACATGATGAATAGGTTTGAGAGGGAAGGGAGCAGTGTGATTGGCCCTGGATGAAGAAAGCCCAAAGCAAAATTCGAATGAGGCTATGGGGGAGGAATCTTCTGGATGACCGTCAAGAATAATACTGGTATAAAGCACGGACTTCCAGAAAGAATTGAAAATGTTTCTGCTTCCCGTCAAGATGGAGAAATCAGCCTGAAGAAACTATAAAATTAGGGCTTGCCTCTTCCCCACAACCAACGCCCACCTCTTCACTACAGAAATTGCCAGCTGAACAGCCTAAAGATAGTAACAGAACAGCACACAGTTCTGCTGGGATGCAGTGGCTCCAAGTAGCCTCTGCAGTGACCAGTCGCCCCTGC
Organism: Perodicticus potto; assembly: GCA_963574655.1. Lineage (NCBI taxonomy): Eukaryota > Metazoa > Chordata > Mammalia > Primates > Lorisidae > Perodicticus > Perodicticus potto. Next base: position 13,523 of record CAUYRH010103444.1, on the reverse strand, counting down.
ACTTTCACTTCTCCGTCCTTTCCCCTTCCAATGGCCAGGGATGATTAGAAGGTGGGAAGACTGCCTTCTCCCCACAGTAGGGTGAATCCCCACTCAGAGGCTTTGCCTGGTGGAAGGGCAGTGAGAAGGCTATCAACAGTGTTTTTGTGTGCCCACATCTCTCCTTTCATCTCCATTCACTTAACTCCCAGGGATGGACAGCCTAGACTAGCCTTCGAGCCATTCTCGTTACACAATACTGGACAGAAGAATAGCTAATACCCTCTAGTTTACAAGCCCACAAAACAAAACCCAGAACAGAACAAAACATAACAGATGCTGGACCCCTGAGGGAAAAGGTCTCTGTATGCCAATAAACGTTGTGTCACAGAGTTGCTCATATTAATCTCTCCCTGTCTTTTTAATGTCTGTCGGGTTGGCTGTGATATCACTCATTCCTGATCATGGAAGATTGTGTCCAGCTCTTTTTCTTTCAGTATCTTCTTGCTTAGAATAACTTGGAGTTTATCAATTTTGTTGATCTTTTCAAGGAACCGACTTGTGGCTTTGTTTATTTTTTTATTCTCCTGTCTCTTTTCTATTTTGTTGCTCTCTGCTCTTTATTATTTCCTTACTCTGCCTTATTCTGAGTTTGGTTTACTCTTATTTTTCCAGCATTTATGGGACTCTTAGGTTACTATTTTTTTTTTAATTTTTATTAAATCATAGCTGTGTACATTAGTGCAATCATGGGGCACAATGTTGATGTTAAATTTTTCTTCTCTGTTAAGATATTTCTGCCACAGGCAACCTTAGCCTGCCTCTGACTCACACTCAGTGGGTGTCCAAGCTACGTCAGTTATCACCTCAGCCTCCCTGCTTGCTGCTGCTCCTCAGTGAGGCCACGGACTGGAGGTGCATTTGGGAAATACTTCATGGGCTTCCCTATAGGAGCCCAGCTGCCATACAGTAAGGAAATTCACTATTAGACTGAGAGTTTACATGGAGGGTCCCTGGAAGATGAGAACCTTGTGAATATCATGGCAACATGGAGATGAATATGAAGGTCTCATAACTGACAGAGAGGTGGACCGTTTTGGAATTTTTAGCCTAGCCCAGCTACCAGCTAAATTCAGCCACATGGGTGATTTCAATCATATCATGCAGACTAGACTACCCAAACCATGATGAATGCGAATGTTTAAGCCACTGTTTTAGGATAGTTTGTTGCATGGCAATGGATAACCAATAGACCATTTGATTTTTTAACAAATCTTTTAATTGCACATGCTATATGCATGATGAATTAGAATCACTAGGGGGCTTAGCCACAGAGCAAGTCTGAATCCAGCCACATGCTTGTTCCCAAGGACAGACACCAAGTATAGACATGGGATGCTGATGGCTAGAGGCAGAACAGAAAAAAGATGCATGTTTAAAATTTGTGGAGCACAGGTGAAGAAGTATTAATTTTGAGGGAAATTCACAGAATTAAACAGAGCGAGTAGCTCGCAAAACAGGTTAAAAAAAGAAAAACTAGCATTCAATTCAAGATGCTAGAAAAAGAGCAAACTCAAAGAAACCAAGTAGCAGGGCATAATGAGATAGAAGAAGAAATAAATGGAGTATGTAAGAAGTACAACAAGGAGTTTTCTCCATACTCCATTTATTTCTTCTTCTATCGCATTATGCCCTGCTAGTTGGTTTCTTTGAGTTTGCTCTTTTTCTAGCATTTCGAATTGAATGCTAGTCTTTCTGAAAACTTCTAAATACGGATCAAAATTGTTTTCACATAGTAAATGAGAAAATATCATGAATGTTATATCAATCAGGTCGATAAAAATATCTCCAATTGTATGTGAAGCCCGCACACTGTACTCCATGACTGAATTATTGTACACAGCTATGACTCAATAAAAAATAATTAAAAAAAAAAAAAAAGAAAAAGAAATACAACAAGGAATTTCTCTAAAAAAGAGTTGTTTTTTAGGAAAGGTTGACAATACAGTCATAGCTAAGACAGAACTGACCATGGGGAAAAATAACCGAATAAGTACAGAACAAGAAAGGCACAAGCAGAACATCTCTCTCTCTTATTATGAGTCCGTTGGGGGGACAGATTCACGGAGTGGGGCATTCTGCTCATCTCATTATTAAGATTCTCCTTTACAGAAAGTCCCTGAATTATGAACATCTAACATACAACTTGCACTTATGAATGGAGGCTCTTAAAGTAAGTTTCAAGTTACATGGATCCTACTGATGTATGATTTGCACTTATGAACAGAGGCTATTACAGGTATGTTACAACATACACACGTATTCAACTTAAGCCCAATCCTATAGAACCTATATTGTTTGTAACTGGCAACTGCCTGTACCCAGGTTGTTCTTTGGTGAGCATTCACAGGGGATATAACACTTGTACACCTTTTCCCCATTTGGAAATATCTGTTTCATACCCCCTGGTCTCCCATTCATCAATTTTACAATGGTGTCTTTTTTAAGGTGGGACAGTAAAGGTGTATTTCTGGCCTTGACACCCGAAAGAAAACTGTTTTTCATGGTTTTAAACAACAGGTATACAGAAAGAAAATCACTTGATAGATCAGCAGCTGCAAATCAGAAGATACATTGATTTATGTCAATAAAGATATGGTATCTGAAATAGCAGTTGAATTTGGAGTTACCATTTCATTAACTTTATGAAAACCTAGGGTCATTTTCCAAAACATGTCTGTCTTATGGGCAGACTGAATGGAGATGTGATAGAAATCATTACGTGTGGCCCTTCAAGTCCTTGTACTTAATCTCTGTGATCCTTTCCAGAAATACAACATAGAAAATGAATATAGAAGTTGCTAGTTTAAAAAAATTTTTTATGACTTTTTTTTTAGAGATGGAGTCTTGGAGTTTTGTGTAGGCTGGACTCAGACTCTTGGGCTTAACTCTCTAAAGTCATAGGGCTGCTACAGTTCTCAAGAAGAGAAAAGAACTTTTAACATATTAACTTGTGGGGACATGAAGACTTCATTCATGTCCCAGTTGTTTGTTCTAACAATAAATTTTGTGTCAGGATTTTCAGCTATTAATATTTATGGTTTCAAGTTCATGACCAAACCAGTTAAGCATTCTAACAACTCATGAGTATTTATTTCCCAAACTGCTGCCAACTTGATGTAATTTACAGATCGTCAGGAATAAGTTTAGATTTTAGTGCTTGAAAATGTCAAGTATAAGATGTAATACATCCATTGTCATTATCTCATTCTCCAGGTGATAATGGCCTTGGTACTTAAAATATGACTCACAAAATTTATACCTATCTTAAGGCTAATTGACTTATACATTTTTTAGAGGGATACTTTAAGAGAAGCACTTAATCAGAGTTGATAAATGTAGAAGACTAAAATAAAGTGAATCAACCTAAGCCCCCAAATATGGAATTTTCATGACAGGTCCATCAAACAATACATTGCCATGTGCTTCATATGACATTCCAGACAGGAATCATTCAGTGGTATGATGGACTGGGCAAAAATGCATTGTACCCTAAAACATGATTGTGGGGATTGAGAGGACATCTCTCATGGGAGAGGTGGTCAATGTGATAACTTCTAATTGATTCTTAAGATGTTTTAAAATGTGTGAATGGAGCCCAAAGCTGCTAAAGAAGGACATGTCCTTTCCCCACCCAATATAACTCCTTGAATTATTTGTGAGCAATTAGGCTCTTGTGGCTGTAAACAGGATGGGCTAGGAAATAGGGTTTATGAGGGAAGCCGGACCACTATGAATATTATGGGAATAAGCAATTTGTTTTAGGAATTAGACCTTACAGAAGTATGGGAAAGCTAAGGCAGTGAAAGGGGTAGTTAGTGCCCTATAGACCCAGTCACTGAGCAGCACTTCTGAAGCATTGGAGTGGGCAGAGAAGTCACAGCTGGCAGGAAGATATGAGAGGTAAAGTGCACCCAGGTGTGGAAGTGAGGTTACAAAGAGGGAGTTTGTGGAGAGCTTCGCTGGTAGCCCTTGTAGGTCCACAGCTGCGTTGGTGATGTTAGGCCTGGGATGAGCTGGATGAGGAGCAGGTAAGAGTGAGGCACAGGCTGGGTACCTCTGTGCCTGTTTCTCACTGTCTCTGACTAGGATGAACCTCCAAAAGTCATGTCTCCAGCTTCACGTCTACATTGAAAGTCTTGTACAAGTTCCCTTTCCCATGCTATTGGGAAGAAGACTGTGGGAAATGAAATTTACAGTTTAACCAAATTGATAAGAGCATAATCCAGGTCAGTTCATGGCCTGTTAACTTGCCATTTTATTAGTTAACATCCAAACAAATTCAATAGTAGAACCATTCCTTCAGTTAACATAATGCAATCATTCCTTATACAAGCAAATTCTAACATTTTCCCTAGCAGAGTGTACACAAAGTCCCACCTTATCAATCTTTGAATGACGTTCACTCTTCTGACCCATACTTCTTCTTCAGTATCCTGTATCTTAAATGCTGAAATATAAAATTAATCACTAGAGAAATGGGTAAAAAGAGAAACAAAAATAGTTTATAACACTTCAGCAGGTTATAACTTTTTTATTTATTAATGACCCAAATCTTCATAATTGAAAGGTTTGGGCATTAGCAGCCTTACCAGCATGAAGTTGTAGTTTTCTTCTACTGAATTTAATTATAGGACTTGGAGCTACTAAAATGCATTCCAAAGGAATGCTTCCATTTTACTCAATGTGGCTCTCACTGTGTCGTAGGAAACCAAATTTCTCTTGATGAGAAAATTATCTCAATTTACTTTAGTTTACTGGCACAATGAACTTAAAGTGTTCAGGTGGTTGTCCCTTTTCTCTATATCCTCAGCAACACTTGTTACTTTTCGTCTTGAAATGGCCATTCCAACAGGTGTGAGGTGATAGCTCATTGTGGTTTTGAAATGCATTTCCCTGACCATGAGTGAGGTTGAGCGCTTTTTCGTATACCTGACCATTTGTCTTCTTGGGAAGAAGAAGGTCTATTCAGGTCCTTTTTTTTTTTTTGAGACAGAGCCTCAAGCTGTCACCCTGGACAGAGTGCCGTGGCATCACAGCTCACAGCAACCTCCAATTCCTGGGCTCAGGCGAGTCTTCTGCCTCCGCCTCCCAAGTAGCTGGGACCACAGGCGCCCGCCACAACGCAAGGCCGTTTTTTGGTTGCAGCCGTCATTGTTTGGCGGGCCCAGGCTGGATTCGAACCCACCAGCTCAGGTGTACGTGGCTGGCGCCCTAGCCCGTTGAGCCACAGGCACTGAGCCCTATTCAGGTCCTTTATCCATTTTTTGAACAGGCTATTTTTTTTTCTTTTGCTATTGAACTATGTGAGTTTCTGATATGTAGTGTATTTGGGATGTTAATCCCTTATTAGATACATGGTTTGCAAATATTTTCTTTCACTCTGTAGATTGCCTTTTCAATGTGTTGATTGTTTTATCTGCTGTGCAGAAACTTTTTAGTTTGACACAGTCCTACTTGCTTATTTTTGCTTTTATTGCCTGTGCTTTTGGTGTCATATCTAAATAGTTATTGCTAAGATTGATGAATGGATAAAGAGAATGTGATACGTAGATACATACATTCGTCACACACACATATGTAATGGAGTTATTATTTAGCCATTAAAAATAACAAAATCCTACCATTCATGAAAACATAGATGAACTTGGAGGATATTATGTTAAATGCAATAAGCCAGACCCCAAACAACAAAGACTGTACAATCTCATATGTGTGGAATCTAAAAATGTCAAACTCACAGAAGCAAAGAGTAGAATGGTGATTTTCAGGGTCTTTGCTGTGGGAGGAAATGAGATGTTGGTTATAGGGACAAATTTTCAGGTGTAACATGAATAAGTTCTGGGGATCTAATGTATACATTTGGTGACTATAATTAACAATATTGCATTGTTTGGCCAGGTGTGGTGGCTCTCAAAAAAAAATTAGCTTGGCATGGTCGTGTGCCTGTAGTCACAGCTGCACAGCTGCTTACAGTGGGGTGGGGGATGAGACAGGAGCATCACTTCTGACCAGAGGTTTGAATTTGCAGGGAGCTATGATGACATCACTGCATTCTAGCCCAGGTGACAGAGTGAGAGCCTGTCTCAAAAAAAAAAAAAAAGAAAAATTGTATTGTTTACTTGAAATTTCATAGACAAGCAGATTTTTTTTAGACAAAGCCTCAAGCTATTGCCCTTGGTAGAATGCCATGGCTTCTTGAGCTTAAGCAATTCTCTTGCCTCAGCCTCCCATATAGCTGGGACTACAGGTGACTGCCACAATGCCCGGCTATTTTTTGGTTGCAGTTGTCATGTTGCTTAGCAGGACTGGGACAGCTTCAAACCTGCCACCCTAGGTGTATGTGGCTGGCGCCTTGCCAACTGAGCTATGGCAGATAAGCAGATTTTAAATTGTCTCCTCTCAAAATGGTAACTGTCGGTGGTAATGAATGTGCTAATTGACTATATAAAATTTCCATTTGTGACTTAAGACTTGAAACCTAAGAGATGTAAAACAGACCTCAAATCAATGATCTAATCTTCTTTATTAGAAACTAGAAAATGAATAGCAAATTGTATTTAGAAAAGCAGAGGAAGAAAATAATGAATATAAAGGCCAAAATTAGTGTAATTGCCACAGAAAACCCACAAAAAAAATCAATGAAACTAAAGTTTTTCCTTTGAAAAGGTCATTAAAATTAAAAATAAGGCTGGTCAAGAAAAAAGAAAACACAAATTATCAGTACCAAACATGGAAGAAAGGAAATTATTACAGGTCCTACAGACATTGTGACTAACTGCATGCCAATAAATTAGAAACAGATTAAATGAGCACATTTCTTGCAAGTAAAAAAAAAAATAAAAGAAAGTAAAGATGTTACCTACAGATTTGGAAAAAATACAGAGGGTACCAAACATATGTATACACATTTTAAGAAAGAAAAAGAATTATATTAAAATTGTAATATTCAATATATAGTGATAACCTTTATTGTTTTATATATTGTATCTTGTATCTCTTATAATTGCAGAAGTCAAACATGACTTGAATATTGCAATTTTGTATACAGTTTTTTCCTTCTTAAAAGGTGTATACGTATTTTTGGTACCCTCTGTATATTTTCCAAAATCTGTGGGTTACATTTTAAATTATGTGCATGGTTACTATACTTGTATATAGAATATAAAAACAACTGTTATGCTTTAATAATAAAACATAAATAATTCAATTTAAAAATGGGGATTTTTATGGAGGTGGAACATATTATTCTTAGTGAAACATCACAGGAATGGAGAAGCATGAATCCTATGTATTCAACTTTGATTTCAGGACAATTAATGACAATCAATGACACAGTGGGACATCGGGGAAGAAGAGAGCAGACAGAGGAGGAGAGAGGGGGTAAGGGAAAGAAAACCAAAAAAAAAAAAAAAAAGAAAATAGTGACTAACTTTCATATAAATTGGATTCAATTTTGACCAAAGTACATTACTTAAACATTAATTTTTTTAATTCAACTTGTCAATAAGTTGTTTAGGACATAAGTGAAACATGTTTTTAATTTCCCTTTACAACAATATATTTTCTCCAATTTCAATATCAGGTGTATCCAGATCAAGTAGAATGATATTGAAATATTCCTTCTTATTTATTGTTTATAAGATTTCTGGAATTGCTTGTCTTGTAAAATCATTGTGGTTTGTGATAGTTTGAACTTTGTTATTTAATTTAATTCATTACTTAATTACTGTTTTCCTATAAATGATTATACTGTGGTTAATATGTTAGCATAGCAGCATTCCCAGATAGTTTTTTGTTTCTTGGGAGGTTGGGCTTTGTGGGGGCAGAGTTAATGCTTTGCATGAAATATCTTATTTTATAACAGTGAAATTGCTTCTTTTTTGTCTTGTGATTTTTTTTGAGGTAAAATTTACGTTTTTGTGTGAGTAGTACTATTATACCTATTTTGAGTGTCTTGCTTGCACTATATCACATCATACCTTTGTTTAATTCTTAATAAACTGTTCACTTGTTAAAAAAAAAAAAACTTGCTTTACAAATAAAGAAACAGAAGCTCAGAGGAAAAAAAATAGACTTCAGCACAATTTAATCTCTACATTTCCAAATGCCCTCTTACAATAAACTAGCAAATAAAATTTGTAACACATATTGCCAATTATGGATTTGTAGCTAGACCACAAAATAACTCTTATGTTCAGTGATAAAAGTTGAATTCTTTTACATGCATACAATGTACATTGGTGAAATATGGGTATTTGTACCTATAGAGTGAATAGTGTACCCTGTGCCCCGTAGGAAATTTTCTTCTCCCCTTACCACCTTCCCCACTTTTGTGTCTCCAATGTTCATTGTACCACTTTGTGTGCCCTTTAGAAGCCATAGTTTAGTGCCCACCTAAAGTGAGAACATGTGGCATTTATTTTTGTTTCTGCCTTACTTCACTTAGGATGATGGCCTCCAGTTCTACGCAAGTTGCTGTAAAACACATGATTTCCTTCTTTCTCATAGTAGAGTAGTACTCCATGGGGTGTGTGTGTGTGTGTGTGTGTGTGTGTATTTATAGTTTACATACACACATACCATATTTTTTTTATTCACTTATCAATTAATGGACACTTACGTTGATTCCACATCATTATGATCGTGAATTGTGCTATGATAAACATGTAGGTGCACGTATCTTTTTTGCACAATGTCCTTTGGGTACATATGCTGTAGTGTTATTGCAGAATCAAATGGTACTTCTACTTTTAAATTCATTGAGAAATCTCCATGCAGGTCTCCACAGATCTCTCCCACAAACTGTACATAGTGTTCCCTTTTCACTGCACCCCTGTCAACAACTATTGCCTTTTTATTTTTTTATTAATGACCATTCTAATAGAGTAAAATGGTATCCCATTGTAGTTTTAATTGCCATTATTTGATGATTAATGATGCCGAGCATTTCTTCAATGTTTTTTTCTATTTGTGTATTTCCTTTTGAAAAAGTAAATTTTCGTGTTATTTGCCCACTATTTAATGGGATTGTTTATTTGTTTGTTTTTCTTGCAGAATTGTTCAAGTTTCTGGTGGATTCTTTGTTCTTTGCCAGATATATATTTTGAAAACATTTTCTCCAATTCTGTAGGTTGTTAATTTACTTTGCTGATCATTTCCTTTGCTATGTAGAAACTTTATATTTCAATTAAGTCCCCTTTGTCTATTTTGTTGTTATTGCCATCATTGTTTTTGCTTTTGGTGTCTTAATCATAAATTCTTTTCTTAGGCCAACATCCAGAATAATTTCTCTTAGTTTTCCTATAGGATATTTTTTATGGTTTCAGGTAATGCATTTAAGTCATAAATCTATCTCAAGTTAATTTTAGTATGTGATGAAACAAAGAGTTGTAGTTTCATTCTTTTGCATATGATTATCCAATCTTCCACGTGCCATTTATTGAATCATGTGTGCTTTCCCTAGCATTTGTTTGTGTCTGCTTTGTTGAAGATCAGCTGGTTGTAGGTATGTCGTTTTATTTTAGGGTCCTCTATTCTGTTCATTGATGTATGTGTCTACTTTCAGGGCAATACCATTCTATTTTTGTTAATATAGCCTTGTAATTAAATTGAAGTTAAGTGATAGGATTCCTCCAGCTTTATTCATTTTGTTTAGGATTGCTTTGGCCATTCAGGTTCTTTTTTACATGTAAATTGTAAAATTGTTTTCTCTAACAAGTGTCATTTTCTGTGAAAATGATACTGGTGTTTTGATAGAAATTTCACTAAATTTTATATTGCTTTGGACAATATGGACATTTTTAATATATTGATTCTTCCAATCCATGAGCATGAGATATTTTTCCTTTTGCTTATGTCATCTATGGTTTATCTTATCAGTGAGTCATAGTTCTTCTTTTTGAGATCTTTTCCCTCCTTGGTTAAATATATTCTAAGTGTTTTATTTTACAATTTTTTTTCTTTTCTTTTTGTAACCATTGGAAATGGATTGACTTCTTGATTTTCTTCTCAACTAGGTCACTACCAGTGTATAGGAATGCTACTATACATTCATTTTATAATCTAAGACTTTGATAAATTTATTTATTTATCAAATCAAGGAGTCTTTTAGTTGATTCTTTAGGAATTTCTGAGTATAAGATCACCTCTTTAGCAAACACAGATAATATGAGTTCGTATTTTCCAATTTGGATAAACTTTATTTCTTTCTCATGTTATTCATGGTTATTCTAGCTAAGATTTACAGTACTATGTTTAATAGAAATGGTGAAAGTGGGCATCCTTGTCCTGTTCCATTTCTTAAGAAGAATACTTTCAACTTTTCCCAATTCAGTATGATGTTGGTTGTGGGTTTGTAACAAATATATATATATATTTTTTGAGGAATATTCTTTTCCCTATGCCAGTATTTGGTGAGGGGGGTTATCATAAAAATGCTGGAAATTATTAAATGCTTTTTTTGTTTCTATTGAGATGATCACGTGGTTTTTGTTCCTCATTGTTTATGTGATGAATCACATTTATTTACTTGCATATGTGAACCATCCTTGCATACCTGGGATAAGACCCACTTGGCTGTGATTAATTATCCTTTTGATATACTGTTTGATTCAATTTTCTAGTATTTTGTTAAGAACTTTTTTGCATCTATGTTCATCAGAAATATTTGCCTATAGTTTTCTTTTTTGTTGTTGCTTCCTATCCTAATTTTAGTGTCAGGGTAATACTATCTTTGGGGAATGAGTTAAGAAGGAATTCTTCCTTCTTGATCTTTTGAAACAGTCTCAGTAAGACTGGTACCAGTTCTTTGCACAAAGACGGTGGGGAAAAGAAGGAGGAAAGGAAAACAGTGAAAGGATTAGGAGAGAGAGAATAAAAAGGGAAGAAAAGGAAAAAGAAGGGAGGAAGAGAGTATTAGGAGCAGAGTTCCTCCCAAGGAAAGCATGTTATGTATTCAGGAATCCACTTTACTATGTATGTTTATTAATTCAGTTGAGGCTCTTTGTGAATATTCTTTGCGGGATGGGATTAGAAATTACTTAATTAGGCTTGGTGCAGTGGCTCACGCCTATAATCCTAGCACTCTGGGAGGCCCAGGCAGGTAGATCACCTGACCTCACAGGTTTGAAACCAGCCTGAGCAAGAGTGAGATTTCGTCTCTAGGGAAAAAAAGCTGAGCATTTTGGTAGGTGCCTGTAGTCCCAGCTACTCCAAAGACTGAAGCAAGAGAATCTCTTGAGCCCAAGAGTTTGAGGTTGGTGTGAGCTATGAGTTGGTGTGAGCACGACACTCTACCAAGGGTAAGAAAGTGAGACTCCCTTCATCTCAAAAAAAAAAAAAAAAGAAAGAAAGAAAGAAAGAAATTACTTAATTATATTGAAAGAATTCAAAGAATTTTATGTTGGAGCAGAACAGAATACAAAGCAAAATTGAGGCATTATAAAGAGAAGAGCTAAAAATAATAATCCTTGAGGAGAAATTCCTAGGGGCACAACTATCCAAAAAAAAAAAAAAAATCAGGGTAGGGTAATTTCATTTTCAATGTTAAATTTTTTCTTCTCTTGATATAAAACTTGCATGGGGTCTTCAGTAAAATGGCATGTAATCATAAATGTCCCATTTAAGTAGTATGTGGAGAAGATTAAGGGAAAGGAACAGAATACCATGTCTCATTGATGTATGCTGAGAGAAGAGAAAATAAAAAAGTGGAATTAAGATATGCAGCTGACCTTCAGTCTACATCCATAGCCATGCCGTTCAAGGGCCAGTTGCAGTCCGGGCAGGTCTTTGGACACAAGAAAACCGACACAGCTGTGTGACACTGAAAACGTGGTAATGACCTCATCAAGGTAAATGGGCGGCCCCTGGAGATAATCGAGCCGCGCACACTACAGAACAAGCTACTGGAACCTGTTCTGCGTCTGGGCAAAGAGCAGTTTGCTGGTATAGACATTCGTGTCTGTGTGAAAGGTGGTGGTCACATGGCCCAAATTTATGCTGTCAGTCCATCTCCAAAGCCCTGGTGGCCTATTACCAGAAATATGTGGACGAGGTTTCCAAGAAGGAGATTAAAGACACCCTCATCTAGTATGACTGGACCCTGCTTGTAGCTGACCCCAGTCGCTGTGAATCCAAAAAGTTTGGAGACCCTGGTGCCTGAGCTCACTACCAGAAATCTTACTAATAAGACCATCATGTGGGTTGGGGATCACCTGTACAATAAAAAATGGTTGTAGGATTAAAAAAAAAAAAAAAAAGATATGCAGCTCATTGAGAAGAGACGTGAGGAACAAATGTAAGTATTAGGAAAGTTTGCAAAAATCTTCTGGGGATTGCTGTACTTTCACGGGATGAGGGGTAAGGCAGTTCAAACTCATTTTCTTTAAATATCAAAGTACTGGTAACCTTTGATACTTTAGTTGCAATATAACTAGAAGGTAGAATAAAATGTAGGAGTAAATGACCTCTGAGGCTTCATCAAACCCCGAAATGCTTTGATTCTAAGAGAAGCATATGACTATTTAGCAATATATCAAATACATCCCAGCATGACTGTGGTTTGGGCCAATTATTACATTTATTTATGGTTTGGGAACTTCGTTTAGGGCTTAAAGTACAAGACTAAAATAACTCAAGTTCAAAGAAATAACAGTGACATTGACATTTCACAGGATCAGCAAGTCTTTCCAGGAGTTACAGAATAGCAACATTTATAAGGCACAGTTGTTGCCGCTCAAGTGGAGTAAGGGATTAGTGGAGAAAACTCTCCCCAAAGCCTCATTACAGAGTAAATCAAACCTGACCTTCTGGCCCAAAGTTGCTGTCACATCAGGAGAGACCAAGCCACTAAAAATGGCAAATGCAACCAATCCCTTATTGATTCTTTGAGGTAAAATACAGAAAAAAAAAAAAAGATTAAAGGAAGCCATTTTGCAAGTTCTTCTTAAAATTGGGAAGCCCCAGACACTGCCAATGTTTTGACTGAATTACCCAAGATAGTTTGTAGTTAATTATCAAAACCAAAACTCAATGTCTGCTAATTAACTTTGGACAGAGAAGTTGTGTTTGTCATAAAACTAAGAGTCCAGTTACCTCAATTAAAAAAATCCAGTGATAAGCAAAAGAGGACGTTGTCATGCTTACTGAGTCTCTACATGTGACATTTTCAGACAGTGGAGAAAGGTACTGTATTAACCATCATGATAATTTGAATAACATTGGGATTTCTTAATCCTAACACCCTGATGTATCCATAGTGCCTTTATGAGCATCTTTCTGTGATTATGAAAAGGATCAACTTTGTTGGGCAAGATTACAAAATGTATTAAAAGGAAAATATGGGGGAGGCGGAGCAAGATGGCAGCCGAGTAACAGCTTCCTTGCAGCTGGGCACGGTGAGACTGGGGAGAGAGGACTTCAGGCATCTCTGGCAGGTGGGATCTACCCAGGAACTTCCCCTTGGGGACACAGGGAGACAGCGT